>JAPYYX010003635.1:0-10186 GCA_030522605.1 Cremastinae sp. B BG-2022a | reverse complement strand
AGTCATTGAACAACCGTCGAACTAAAAACATCGAAAACTCTTCTGATCACTTGTTAATTTTTAATAAACATATTTTTGTTGAGAATAAAAATAAGTGTTGATTATTTATTTATTCGTAAATCAGAGATACAAAGAACCTACTCGGCATTTGCGCTCGCAAATCTTTTACTATGACATTTCACAAGAAATATTAACAAATAAATAAAATCAGAAATCAAAAACTCTAAAAGTTTTCTTACACAAGTGAATCCATTAAGAGATGGCGAAGTTACTTAGGAAACACGACAACAGTGTGATGCAACGCTATATCGCACGTACGGATATGCACTGCGGTTATCATTCTACGGGTGTAGTTTGAAATACTGCGGTGAAACAAGCCACGACTGGTCTATACGAGGGTTCGTACATTGGTGCACTTGACTGTAGGACGTACTCCGGCGTGGAAAGCAATGGCAACTAGCAGAGTGCAGGGGTTCTCGAGGGGATTGCGCTGCCGCCGTTGCACCGTTGGCGATGCATACGCTTGCGGTATGGATTAGTTAGGCGGACACAATAATTTCACCAACACACAGGCACGCACACAGACTGACGAGGTGCATCTTTCTCTCTCCGTCTCTCTCCCGACTGTTGCTGGTGGCTGGTTGTTGTGATGACGGGCGGTATTGCACTGCCATTCTCTCTAGCTTCTGTCCCTCTGCTTACATGTCTGGACACTTGTATCAGTGAGGGCGAGACATGTCGGTGCTCTCCTCCGAGTCTAGTCGCACAGTGCTTCGGGGGGTTGTTCTACCGATTTCTCTTCTTTGGCGAAGCGCTCAAACGGCCTGAGTTCTCACTCGATTCATCTCTCTCTCTCGCTCTTAGAGCTTAAGCCCTCCCTAACCTCATACGAAACCGTGCTTATGTGCACGCATCTTTCTTTCTTACCCTCTTGCCTCTACAGTCTCGTATATCAACCACTACGCTACTCGAACCTCCACAACAGAAGTGTGTTTCGAGAGATGAGGGAACGAGGAGGAAAAATCCACATCCGCCATACTCTCTCATTCATCCTCACCGTCGGCACGCTTGGAGTTCCGTGCTGACAGCCACTGACACGACCGATGCGTGGTCTCTATAAATACATATGAATCCTATTACACCTAGCAATGCCACGCACATTATTATCGACCGACATTATACAAACTCAACCTGCATTACCCTGAATAGTTTAGCAGTTTTATGAATATAATGCTGATTAAATATGGATACTAATGAATTGTTCTCTTCTGAAGGAAGTCCAATATTACGGGAACTTACAATCCCATTCACGCTATTCTGATTTTACATAATATCCGAATTAAATTAAATTATCTTGAAGTTCGAAAGAAAAATGTATCAAGTTAAGCTTTTATATAGGATTGTCCAAGTTGTCATGATGAAGCGCACAAGATCGCATATTCGATATTTGAGTGTGAGGAGCGAGCTGTTCAAATGTTTGGTAAGAAGATCGGATGCTGCGTGTGGATGAGTTTCTCAACTGGTCCCAACGACAAGTCGAGGATGCAAAAAAAGGTCCGAGTAAGATTCAGTATTCGGTTAATGGGCCAACGGCGGATCGTGTCCCAAGCTGGACTTCCGTTTGGTAATCTTCAGCTTGTCGGAAATCGGTACGGGTCTACATGTACCTATACGTGTATTAAACACGAATATACATGCAAGCGTACAAGCTTTCACATGAGAAGAAAAACGTGCTCGAGTACGTCGCTGGCGGATAGCAGTGGTCGCTCTTGCGTGTTCCCTCTTTCGAAAAACGGAGTAACGTGCGCGGATCTGGGGGAGAACCCCTGGCCACCCTTATTAAGATTCCAGCCGTGGAATTCTACCTGCCTGGAGCTCGCTACTGGTCTTAAGTAAATAAAACACGACCTGCCCACGTCGCCTGTTTCTTCGCTCCTGTTCCTCGCCTCTTCTGGGCCCCCACCTCGGCTCGGAAATGGTCGCGCAGTTCTTCCTGCGCTGCTCGTTGTTCGAACTCCTCTTCGTCGCCCCCGTACCCTATGTTCTTTCGTTTTCTTCCTTTTACCCTGTTCGCGAATGGAACTCATCCCGCGTTGCCTGCCCCTTCGAAACTGTTACGCAAATCTCCCAACGAGTCGTGATCCCTCTGATATTGAATAGCCACAATATACTCGATTCGCAGACTGAGATATTGATAATCCGATAAAGGGAATTTTTGAAAAAATGTATTACTTCTTGCTTGTCTAACTGATGCGTACACCCAGAAGACTAGGTGTTTTTTCTCGTACCGACAGGCTTCGCTTCGTCATCAAGTCTCGTCCATCAAGTTATTTCTTTCATCAGCTCGAGACGACCGCTCGGAAGATGCCAAACACGCATCTTCTCTGTACTGGCGTACGCACACACGGTGCGCACTCACCTTCTTTTACACAGAGTGTCCCCGGCATCGATCTCGCACCATATCGAGCTCTTGAGACAGTGCTGTAGCACACGTTATCGCTCCCTTGGGGGTTGCTGCACCTTCCTTTCTGGCTAGACGCGCCAGAAAGGACCAAGAGCCTCATCCACTCGCCGTCTTACTGAACGGACGTCAACGTGACCAGCCGGAGATAATGTCCAGCATGTGTACACACGTCTGTATAAATATATACACCTGTGTGTATTCTCTTCTCGTGCATGAGAACATTCATGCATGGACGACGGAGACTGAGGCTGCATTGGCACCTTCGCTGGGCTCCCGAGCCGTGAGTCTTGTCGCTTCGCGGCTTCTTCATCCTGTTCTCTTTTTACTCCTCTACCTCCTCTTCTTTTACTCTCGTATATATCTTGAGCGTTCGATCTACAGAATAGGTATTATATTAGAAACACATATATTTATGGTGTATATAACACGAGCCTGTTTCTGAGAGCTCTCAACTGGAGGATGTGCGTGGTATAGACCAGTCACAACACAGCCACAGAGACTTCTGGCACACAACCCCGGGCATCGTTTTTTCTCTCGTCTCGTCTTCTCACCGCCTTTCTTCTCGTCTTTTTTTCTCGTCCTTTCTAGCACGCTCTTCGCGCATCTCGTTTTCGTTATAGTTGCGTGCGTTTCTGATAATATTATCCAGAGACCGATGATTATACATGATGATGCCGTTAGCATGGCAAACAGTGCAGTAGGACATAGCCGCACAGTGAAAACGGTAGCGATAAACGCTCCATCCGCGCAGCGTAATTTCTTCTCTTTATCAACTACTCACTCTTCCCTCCGGATTCTCCTGTTTTCAAGCATTTCCCGGGCCTTTGTTCAACGCTTTCTTTACCTCGGTTATAACCGTGCGCACCGGAATGCCGCGGGATGAGAACCGAAAGTTTTTAATATTCCCTTCGGTGATGTTTGCGAGCTTGTCATTCAAGGTTCTTGCTGTCTCTCGGGTGTATATTTACATAGGTATATACATATAACTCTAGTTATCGTTACACGAATGATGACGGGCGGGGATGTAGAGAACGGAACACAATGTGAAAGAGATCTGCATTCGTCAGGACATTCTCTCGTGTGCGAGTCTGTGTCTCGTAATGACGGTATGCGCGACGATATTCCACACATAGTACTATTCAAATCTAGGTTTTCACATAGACGAACACCGAGCTCGATTCCTTGATTGTGATGCACATGTACATGACTGACTGTGTGAGAAAATACGCGGGTGAACACGCTGCGAGAGTTTCTTCAGGACGGTCGTGGTAGTAATTTTTCCGGGACGCGTTGATGACGACGAGGACGTGCGAAGATGAATATATCCGCCGTTCCTGTTTGCCTCAAATGTTACGCCGCCCCGAGACAACGAAAGAGAGCGAAGCGAAGGAGGATTAATATCTATATATATATATGGGCGAGACACTGGCACAGAAGTGGAGGGATAAAAAAGAAAACTGCAAACCGTCCGAGAGATAAAGAGAAGACTTCCGGGCATAATCCGGGTTGAGGCGTCGTTCCCGGCGCTAGAACAAATCAAGCCGTATGCCACCACGGAGCGGCATCATCCCTGTCTCCGTACCCCCATTCGCCATCCACGCCGCCGATTCATTGTTTCCCGCGGCCCGAAGCGATTCTCGCGCGTTCCGATTGGCGCCCGAAGATGATGCTTCCCTCGCTATTCTCATGCACTCTCATCTTTTTTACCATCCACCCTTCTACCCGCGTCTAGGCATTTGTTTTGCAGAAAATACCGGCTAAATGAGAAATTCTCAGGGACGAATAAAATTGTGCACGGATATAGCATATACATGTGTTTCTCGAAATATATAAAAGATCTCGGTAAAGTTTGTATCGTCGCAATATAAAGAGAAAGAAAAATATTCTAAACAAAGTGTAATCAAGTTTAAAGTAATATTTAGTACTTGAACAATGTTTTGTTCAATTCAATAAAACAACTCCAGTTTGGAAAATAAATTGGTCTCAGACTTGATTGAAATCGACCATCTGTGAAATAATCAGACTGCAATCTCAACTCTGGATATAGAACGCGCATCGAGCGCGGTTCGTTTCCAATTTACACTTGTCCGTAAATCGGATCTTGAATTTATCGGTCTTCGAGAGAGGCGTCTAACTTCACTCTCTATGGACGGAAAACGTCGAGGCCTAACGAAACGCGATGTCACACTCTAAACTCTAGACTAGCTCTCGTTACAACTCATTGTACGTACGTAGGGAAAGATTGCGATTGATCTTACGCGCATGCATGTGTGTGCATGTATCTTCTTTGTGCTGACGCGTAAGCAACCCGAGAAACGTCGATCCCTTATCCAGTGTCTTGGCGATGAACATCGCGGGCATCGGCACGCTCGTTGCTTGTCTCTTCGTTGGCCGGCTAGCTCACAGGAGATTAATGGAAGCCGTGTTGTCTTTCTCCTTTTATGGTTAAGCCGTGAGATAGCCTGTTAACGCCAGGACGACTCGGATACATTACGACGCTTAATAGATATCGGCTTGTTTCGCATTGAGACTGTACACAGTTTCAAGCTGGAGCATCGACGAACGTAATTGATGCCTGTATAAAAAATCTTCAGAATGAATAAAGAACGTGCGGTATTAAGAGTTGCAGAGCATGGAACGTTTAAAGTCGAGAAGAAACTGAAATGAGATGACGATAAGCTCTTTAAAAAACAAAAAAAGTCTCTGACTTCGGGGAACCACTAAATATATTTTGTTCGGGCGTGACAGAGAGAGCAGCGGGACGCCACGAACGTATTCGCGTTCACCGGAGCAACGCGCGCTTCGGGATATATGTGTTTCTTCTAGAGAACGCGGTTTCTCCTCGTTTTACGAACGTGCAGATCGCGCCACATGGGGTCGCACGAGAATCTCTGAAAAATCTTAGCGAAACAGGACGTGAGGTCGGATCCCCCGGCATCTATTGTTGCGGGCACGATTTGAAATCGTCATGTCCCATTTTATTTTTTGTTCTGGATTGTCGTGCTTTGATCTTCATCTAAAAAAGTTTTCAGTATGTTGTTGCTTGCTATCCACGTTGCAAGGATATCGAAGTTAATTGAACTTTCCTGGAGGATTATTTTTATGAGTATAATTTAAAGGAAAAAATCAATTTCAATTTGATTCCAATGAGCGAAACACAAAAGCTGAGAGACCGTGACGATATGAGCGCGCGTGCGAGCACGCTCGCGCTCATTAGCAGAAATATAAATCCTCGAGCCTCACTGGACAGGATCATTCTCTCAGTATTTTTTGTTTCTCTCTCGGATTCTACACTACCATCGAGCAAGCTGGCATTAGGGTCGATCGTAACGTTCTCATACGGGACACCCGAGACTTTCCACGAATCGAAAACGGGTCGAGAGCACCCCGAGAGAGCGTGAGGTCACCGTCCCAAGATCGAACCTCGATGACGATATCCTCGCGAGGAGCGCTCACGTGTCTCATATCTCGAATCGATTCGATCTAATCGCATCGTTCGCGTGCCGATGAATATTTATTCATCTCGTATATGCCGACGATAATTAGATTCGTTGTCAGCCCCGGATTGAATTACGCGCGAGCTATCCACGCACGGACAAGTTCGATCAAACCCATCGCTCCGAGTCTCCTCAATTGTACGAAGGAGCAAATCACAACTCTCAAATCTCCAGAACGCACAAGCAACACGAAATTCCACGGAAACTGAACGAAATAGCTGTAATCTTCAATCAGGACTGAAATATCAGTGAATGAAAGGTTGCAATTATGATCCAAGAACGACTAGCTGTCGTCTCGTGATGAGATCAGTACCTCTGGGACACTTGAACACTCCGAGGAAAAACATCTTCCCATTCGCATCTATCTTTATATCCAGACTTTTTAACTCGCGGATGCAGAAAAAAACGAAGAAAAGACTTTGATTGAGTTTCCCCACTCCTATAATAATACACTTTCGTTTACACATATCTTTCGATTCCTGACGTCTCTACAATTCGCGCTTCCCAATACGTTCTCAAATTATTGCAATTAGGATGAGAATTTATAGGAGTGTGATATTTTGGTATAAATGGCTTTGAGAAATCACAATTCCCTTATTTTGTGAATCATGGAAGGATCAAGGAACGAGAGAAAGAGCTAATTAATGATATGTACGTGCATTATCGAAGGAGAGAATTTGGATTATATGGATGAGGAGATGGAAGTGGTGAAATCCAGAAGGACCACACTAACTAGGCACCTGTGTGTATATACTGAAAACCGGTTTAATGCGCACTCGTCGCGTATTTCGTACAGCGCGGCCGTGCAAAAGCGTCGCGAGTCACGTGTGCGCATCGAAAGAGGGGATGATACGTACGGCGGTTACCGAGCTGTGCCGGATAATATAGAAACGACAAGAGCACCCTATTCGGCGAGGAGAAAGACGAAGAAACGAGCACTGGCAGAGTCAGTCGTCGTGAATCGCGGAAGAGCGATAAAGAGAACGAATAAGGATCTCCAGGAGCAGCAGCAGCAGCGAAGAGCTTCAGAATCCCCCTCCGGTTGCACACCAGTAATTGCTTCCTTTGAGTAGCTCCGGAGGTGTAATTTAGTCCCGACCAACAACCTTAACTAATTAACACACCGAGTAGCGAGTGAGTAAGTGGGCGAACGAGTGACTGACGGACTCGCGTGCGTTCTCCCTCTCACTCTCTCCTCTCTTTCTCTCTCTCTCTCGCTCCATCTTTCTCTCCCTCTCTTCGCGAGCCGAGAACTCGGAGCAAGCTCGCGTTCTCTTCGGCTGTCGTTGCTGATGTTCTTGGCGCTGTTGCGGATGGTTGATGCTCCTGGCGTGTGTGCAATGTTTTACCTCTGCGCTCTCGTTGATCGAACCTCACTGCCGCGCAAGAGCAAAAGAGAAAGCGAGAGCAGAGGAGCCAAGTTGAGACAGAGATACTGGGAGAATCAAGGAACCTGTTCACATTTGCCCCTTTCATCTTTCGCCATTTCCAGAAGCTTCGTTTATTTCACATGTGTACTATTTTGTGCGCAATACCCTTACGCAGTCCCCAGCAGGTACCCAAAGAGTATTCACAGGACTTTTTCATGCAGGGAGGAAAGCAGGAAAAATAAGCGGTGTTTCGTTGAGCACCTACCGCGTTCTCCTCTCTTTTCCCATTCCTTCAGTCCCCTCTCGACAGCGTGACGCCCTTGGCACCCACGTTACGCGTTCTCAGCCCGTGAGCCTCGAGGCCATAGCCATTTCCTCCTGGCAAGTCGGGATAACTCACTATATCCTTCTTTCTCTTCTACTATCATCGCACATCAGCACTCCACTGGTTATGCTCGTGTATCCGCTAAACGATGCGAAAGCCAAACCGCGTTACGCAGCTATACGAGCCGGATAATCATACGGTGAGTTATGGGCTTCTTTGAAATGATCAAAGCCTATTTTTTTATCCTTCTTTCTTTTCTTACACAGAGCTGTACATCCGTTATCGTAAGCTCGCGGAAATTTGCAGGAGTTGAGAAAACGAGACGACAAAAGCGCTAAGTGGTGGAGAATTCACTGGAACACGAAGTTTATTTTTTAAATAAAAGATCCGAATGTTATGTGCAACGAGCAAATACGTTGAGAATGCAAATTATGCGTTTTTTTCCATTTTGTTACCTTTTGCGCGTAGCCGAAAAGAGATCCGTGGACCGCACGCGGCGATGACCTTCCTCTAGATGAGATTCATCGCGGGCCAACGCGTTTCACCTCCGAAATACGTAGCGCGGGGCCACGCTGAGCGAGATTCGCTCTGAAGATAAGTTCCGGGAAGCGACCTTTTCGCCTGGGTCATCCTTGATCCTTGCGCTGGGCTGCATGTCACGCGTGATGACTGTTGTGGTCAAAAAAAATACGAAGCATATATATTCAAGTTTATTGTCTACCACTTTTTTCTAATACTGAATAACAAAAATTCACATCTGCACAAAATTACATTTTTTTTGGACTAAAAGTTCTATGATGAGAGGTAAATTATTAAATAAAATAATAAAGTCTTATATTTACTTTTTTGACGATTTATTTACAATAAAACAAAAACTGTCAATTAATGAATTGAATTTGATTGATTTAAACTGTATTCAAGTTGATTTGACCGAAAAGCATCACGAGACAGTTCCGATATAACCTCAGTTTGATAGACTGCATCAAATTTTTTTCTCAGTGTGTATTTGTATATATTGAGTGTAGATATGTATATATAATGAGAAAACTGGCTGGGCAACGATGCTCGTATTTAACACCTGATTAAAGTTGGAGGGGCAGCGCGAAAGTATGGGATAGCGAAAGAGCATGAAAGGAACGAACGTATAGAGATATAGAGAGGAGTGAGCGCGGGGTTGGCGTGACCAAAGCGATTGGAGGTAGATGAGCGGGCTGGCGTCCACGCAGTCTTCTTGCCTTCATCCTCGTTCCTTCTCCTTTCTCCTCTCGCAAGAGGCGCGAGATCCGTGTCTTCTGACGAAGAGTATCGGGCTCTCGCGGAGTTCCGAGCCGCTCGTGGTGTGCGGGGACACACAGAGCGAGGTGGTCCTTCCTCCACGCGCGTCCACTATCGGCAAACTCGGCGTGATCGAGCTTATAACGACAGGAAGAGGGAGAATGGCGCGGGAGGGGGAGAAGGAGATGAGAGGGAAAGGTGGAAAAAAAGTGACAGGAACAACGACGGGATGAGGAAGGAGGAGAAGAGAGGAGGGAAAAAATAAGAAGTAGGAGGAAAAGGAGGAGACAGCATCGGTGGAGAACTGGCCCCGAGCGACAGCGTAATCACCTGGACGAACTACCACACCGCGTACCCTCTCTCATAGGCGTAAACTCCCACCGATATACACGTTTTCTTCACTTTTTTCTTCTTTTTCCCACCCCGTGGCTCTTTCTTGTCCACGACTACTCTGTATTTATCTATCATTTCTATAGATTCAGAGTATTATTATTATTATTTCATAAGACTAGATTCAGCTCGGGGAATTTCAATAATTTCTTGATTTTTTATACTTCGCGTCTAGCTTCGATAACGTATAGCCGAGCGAATCACACTTCTGTCGAACAAAAGAGTTTGCTCCTGTGCACCGTGCACGAGAAATTCTGCTAACAGTTTTCCTAGTCTTTTCAACATCAGGAGAGTCTCAAGTGAAGACCTTTTGGCCCTTTTAAGAGGCAGCCTCCACTCTCGGCTCTTTTTTTTCCTCTCGCTCATCCTACGATTTATCGCAAAGAGAAAAAGCCGTGGAGATGTACATCCTCGGGTGCTTCTACCTTATCGCGTTTCTACACCTCGCTTCCGTCAACTTTTTCTGGAAAAATTATTAACGTATGCATGAATGACCGACAACTTTTCCTAAACGTTTTTCCTGGATTTTGCATGAGATATTTCTCGAGAAAAATATACCGTTACGGAATTGAAGACTGGAAAAGTTTCGCAAAGACTTTTTTCGGTTTCATATGGTTCGTGTTGCAAGAATAATTGTTATCCATCCCATGCAATCTTTCTTTCGTGGATTAAAAAGTGAGAAAAGCGTTTGAAAAACGTTCAATAAAAATAAAATGACCTTTTCTCTGCGGTTCTCTTAATGATTTTTTTCTTCGATTATATGCGTGCACTGAGAAAAATATATGGTTCCTGTAACCATATTTTAACCATATTGTATAGTGCTTTAAGAGGACGAAGATATTAATATAGTAACATGTACTTTAAA
>JAPYYX010003634.1:0-15164 GCA_030522605.1 Cremastinae sp. B BG-2022a | reverse complement strand
TTTATTTATTTATTTATTACAAAATTTATACGTTTTAAAACGTATAAATCAGAAAAAATAATTAGAAGATAAATAATGTCTTTTATCGCGTTACAGTATTTTGTTAAGTTACATAATTTACAGCACACAGAATGAAAAAAGTGGAATAATCTTGGAGCAAAGTTGCTACAGAGGGTCCAGGATCTCAGTAGCAAATCTCCCAAGAATTTCGCTCATGTGCTGGAATTAAAATGAAGACAATGGACTCGGAGATAACGAGCTACTTGCTGAGCGAGGGAGAAGAAAATTTTCCGTATACACACGAATTAACGTGCAAGTAATTGTGTGTACAAAAAATTAGTACCTG
Organism: Cremastinae sp. B BG-2022a; assembly: GCA_030522605.1. Lineage (NCBI taxonomy): Eukaryota > Metazoa > Arthropoda > Insecta > Hymenoptera > Ichneumonidae > Cremastinae sp. B BG-2022a. The sequence goes on along the minus strand of JAPYYX010003634.1, from coordinate 14,818 downwards.
CGGCGGTGTATACCGGAGAGAATGAAACAAAGCTGATGCGTTCAGTGCACCGTGACCCGGCCTTTTTTTTTTTTGGTCGATCCAAGTTAGAGCTTCCTAACATCAAAGCTCATATAAATAATTCATCTAGTTTTGAAAATAAATAATAATTTTGTCTGAAATTCGCGAAAGTAAAATTTAAACTAAAATTGAAGCCGAAAACTCGAAGAAAAATCAACGATTCGCAGGAATAGCTTGAAAAACTTTTTTCTTCTATCCTCCAAATGTTTTTTCTTTACGTGAATATTATTCAAGACAGAGCTTTGGATTGAAAAATTCGGGAGTTTTTCTCATCGGGATCACAGGAAGGAAAAAGGAGCCCGACAAAAAATGAGTAAAGTGAAAAAACGAGAGCCGGTTGATCGGCGCGTGTAGAGCCGTACAATTCTCGGGCGAATAGCCAGAAAATTTCGAGATTCCTAAAGAGAGAAAAGAAGGAAAATCGAGAAAAAGGGAAAACGCTGCGGAGGAGAAAACTCGAGCAAAAAGGGACCGTCTTTTATATTCACTCGCGAATACGCGAGCTGGCGAAGTAATTATCTGCTTTCGCGTATCGCGTAACTTGAAAAGGCAATCAGATTCTTGAACTCTCGGAGCGGCAAAGTCCGAGGGCGCTCACGTCGAAGCGTGCGCAACGAGCGCGGGGCGAGACGAAGGGCGCTCCCATCTTATCCGCGTTTTCCCTTATTTATACCATTCGCATCAGTTAAGCTCTAATTTCTAGAAAGCTTCATGTCAAAATTTTCTCGAACTCTCGTGCAACCGAGAATCAAAAGTTTTGCACGACATTTCTTCTAAAATAGAGTTCAAAAAATTAATTTTATTTTATTTTATTATAATATTCCTTTGTATTGAAAATTGAATTAAAAAATACGAGTAAAATGAGAAAAAAATACTTAATTGGAAGACATGATGTATTATAAATTTCATTCCATTGTGTAATTTATTTTTGTTGGTAATTGCGTTCATGCATACATTTTGATGCACATGCATTTAAAAAAAGTGAAAAAACGCATTTTCTTCTCTCTAAACAAATGAGAGTTTAATATTAAAAATGTTGTATCCTTATATCAAGGAGCGATTTTCATGGGAATTTGCATAATCGTAGATAATGACTTCCAAAAAGTGCTTGCCAAATTCGGTGAAGTTTAGGAGGATAATAATTTGAAAGATAAAATCAACAAAGAAAATAGCATGTGTTCTTATGGATTTCGTAATTTTTTGAATATAAAAATGTATATTTTTTAATCCACTTCAATAAAAATTGTAGAAATTTGTACTTCGTACCTTTGGCAATAGAAAAATGTACATTTTTGAATAAATTTGTCCGTTTTTAATACATCTGTACACATTTTTCAATACAAAAATTTGCAAATTCGCATTTTTTGTGTGCTTAGAAAAGAGAGATGATGTTAAAAAATGAAGATACTACTTTTGGAATATCAAGAGAAGTACCGACCAAATTTTATAAATATTGATCCTGCGTAATTGATTGATGAAGTACAAAAATAGCGCGTTTATCACAAGCTATATCTAACCTTAAAATTCACAGACGTGGATTTGTGCAGATTGAAACTGTGGCAAAAAAACTTCTTTGTAAAGCTTGTAATGAAATTCTCTCCGTGCGAAACATAATTGATGCTAAATTTAATTTTCCATATAAATCTTTCTCATTAACCTATATTTTTCATTTTTTGTCGAGCGCGTGTATCTTTTGCTTTTCGCAGTTGACAGCTAATATAGAAAAGTTAATGACGCAGCATAATAAACACTCTTTTGTTATATATTCGTTATTATTTAATTAATAAGCATTTCTTGTAAGTGTACTTTGCACATATTTAATGTTTCAGATAATTTTTTGTCAAATTTCCACCTAGATCATAATTATAAAAATTTTCAAAAGTCACTAATTTTTGGTTGAGACTGGATACAACATGCTTAACTTTTTTTTTAGCCTGCTCATTTCAAGAGGTTCTTCAAAGGCGTTTTTCAGTCGTGTCAGGTTGATGCGTATATTCTCACGTTCACGTGAATAAAGAGCTCTCACGTTCAGGATGTGCATGCGTCCGCAGGACGTTGGTGAAGTTCTCGCGGTCGCGGGAGCTCGACTATTACGATTTTGTAGTAGTAGCGAACCGGAACACAAGCGCGCGTGATACAAGCCAGAGAATACCACGAGAAAGGGAGACAAAATAAGATGAGAGAGTCATATTGGAGAGGGTGAGAGAGAAAGTTTCCAGCTATATAGTTTTCCTCATTCCGGTCACGTAACCGTGATAAATGCAATAACATATAAACTGCGGTGAGAATTAGAGTCCCCCCGTGACGATTTATATCGAGAGCCTGCTGCTGGGAACCCCTAACCCGAATCCTTTTACCTGTTTGCTCTTATACACAGAGAGTCTGCTTCTCGATATCGCATCCTCCTTATCAAAAGCTTCACCAAAATCGGAGCATCGTATCTCAACGATATATTCCAATATTATAAAATTTACGTCCTAAGAAATGAAGTTTTCTGAAATTAATTTTTAAAATTTTTTGAAAAAGCGAAAGTCCAATACAAATATTTTTTATTTTTTTGGTGGAAAATCTTTCAAGAGGCGAATGGCCGTGATATACGAAGTATAATAGCGACGAGTGCCAGAAATAACGAATTTTTTTCCGACATCATGAACAATAAAGTTTTATGAAATTAATTTTTAAAATTTTTTGAAAAAGCGAAGATCCAATGCAAACATCTTCTATTTTTTTTTAGTGGAAAATTTTTCAAGAGGTGAATAGCCGTGACTTACGAAGTAATAGCGACGAGTGCCAAGAATCACGAAATTTTTTTCCTCATCCACTGGTAGAAAATTCGCATGAATGAACTCGAGTTCGACGAAAAGTGTCACAGAAATGTTGCAGGCAGGATGACAGAATATCTGAATAAGACAGGAATAAAATGCGAATAATCGAGGTCCTAACGACAATAAGAAGGAGAGGAAGTTCTCTCTCATGATCGAAAGTAGAATTCGTGGTCGTTCTCTGATTCTCAAGAAACGTGATGGTCTACGAATTCTCATTCATATTATTATGTAGCCGTGTGAGTCGAGGAAAAGCCAGACGGAATTCGAGAATAGGTCAGATTAGAGTTGAAATGCGGCAAATTACGTGTCGAGCTGGCGCAAAGCTTCTTCATCTTCTTCCCCACTTTCAGGAAATGAGGGCCAAAAAGGAGCCGGAGAAAATAGAGAACGCACACCTTGGAGACAGGCAAAAGAGAAATGAGAAATCGTAGCAGTCATTGTCCCGCGACAACGTCTCCATCATCGAGCTTTTCTTTTCAGCTTTTCATCAAAACGGAGATCGTTCGTTTATACGGCATGAACTACTTATTTCTTTGATTTTTCGATTACCCATCAGTACTATTATCGAACCCCTCTGTGCAAGATGCGACGTCGTATCGAGAACGTAAAAAATTCTCCGATAAAAAGCGATCGATAAAACAAAATCATGGAAAAATTATTCGCTGACGATTCTCATCGCGGCAAATGAAAAATATGTTTCAATATAAAAAATATCTAACTTCGTGGAGAAATCTTTGAAGAATGTATAGACCTTACAATGCGTGACAAAGCTGACTTTTTCATAATAAATTGTTAAAATTTAACTTTTTTTTTGTAAAAAAGTTGAAATTTTGTTTTATGTGTTATTTACGATGATACTCGATACTTTGCTAATGTTTTATTAACAATTTTCACATTATTTATTGTTTATGCATGTTTAGAATCGCATTCGTTCGATGGAGCGTGATTGTGCTTTTTGTCCCAATATTGCCAATTGAAGAAATACTGGATGATTGTATATACGGAAATGTTGTGATAGAATATTTCACGTTGAAGTTCCGTTGTTGTAGTGGACTGTATTTACAAGATGATGATTTTCACAAGAAGTGTCTTCGCAGAGTGTGTTATAAGTTTTGTGTTCGATCTTATACATTCTTAAAGGTAGGGGTGGACTGTATGCATGCTTATTGGTCGAAAAACTTGAGGGCGGAAGATAGGCGTAACCCCGAAAATAAGATAGTACTACTAAACGGTAATTATTGCGCAGTGGGGCACCAGAGCCAGAGGAGAGGGGGAACATTTTTATTGCGAGTAAATGATAAACGGGTACTAGATTAGTGATATTGGAGTGGGGGAAGATGATTTGCAATTAAAAATAACAATTTTCACCGTCGGTCAATTTATAGAAAATGACCCCACCCCCAGAGGGTGGGGGGATTATAGTTTTTGACCTCCTGAAGGCAATGCCGAAGATTAATCGCGGTGGTCACCCCCCCCCCCCCCGACACACATAACTCACCCCAAACGCAACGGAATGCCAAAACCCATTTAAATTTCTCATTTAATGTAGGTTGATGACAGTAAGGGGGCTGCGCCCCCCCCAAACCCCCTGCCGGGGCTTCGCCCCTGAACCCCATGGGAAACTTCACGCCTGAGCACCACCAAAGGTTACACGGGGGTGGGGGGGGGCTCAGTACTCGGGGCTGTTACCTTTCTAGCTCTTTTACCTCTGTCTGATATTATTATTAGAACCATTTTCTGTTGGATCTCCCCCTCGCCTTTTGTTATTTTTAAAAGTATGAAATAAATGATTTTTATCACTTTTAATGAGCTTCCTCCGGTGTAGTATTACTATTTAGACCTTCCTTCAACGAATCGATGCGGTATAAATGTTCTCCCTCCCCTCTGGAACTCCACTTCACAATAATTACCATTTTTAGAAGCAAATTTGTGAATTTTTCATTAGAGACAACGTTTAATTGGAACGACTCGAAAATTGAATATCTTTTGAACCATTCAGTCAAACATGTCCAAATTAGGAAGAGAAATTGTAAACATATTCGCAAATAAAATGTCAAAATTTCACCTATTTTTCATGATTTTTAAAAAAGGATTCATGCACCCTTAAGAAGCATTACTCGATTTACCGTAAATAAACCAATTTCGTCGTGTCCCGCGCATTTCTCCTTTTGTCTCACAATGGAAAAAGTCGTGTGCCGATAGAGTCAACGCGCCACAAAAGTCCGCTTTCGTCGGATAGATAAAGAATTATCTCTCCGTGAGGGTAAAGGGTCACGTCTCGTGGAAAATAAGGTATATAGTATCTCTCTTATTTCTTCGAACTTTTCTATCTGTGTATCTATACATGTATGTCGATCTTTCTCTACTTCTCACTGTCGTTCGAGAGAGAATTGAAATTGATTGACCGATCGGCTTACGTTTCTCATCTCCGTTCTTTTATTCGCGTCCATGAACTCGCAGACGATATATACCCATGTAATATATCTATACGTATAGTCTTGGACAAAAGTCTCTCGATCTCCCGTTCCCTCATTGTCGATTCTCAGAGACTTTTCTGTAATTACATCCCACGGACAAACAAAGTGGAATCGAAGATTTCTTGCACGGTCCCCGACGGACGTCCTTCGACCCTCGCTTTTTTCTTTATTTCCTTTCTCTCTCTCTCTACTCCCGTTTTTTCTCATTCTCAACTGACAAGAGGACTCGATATCTAATGCAAATACCCCGGGATCGAGCGATTTAATCTAATTCCTGTACAACCTCTGTCGGATATACATATATATACGTATACGTTGAAGAGACTCGACGTGAACTCGTGAGCAAACCTTTCTCTCTCTCTCTCTCTGGTCCGAGTCTCCTGGGAACTTGTTCCCTCGAGATATTCAGAGAAGCACGTTTGTTCCCTGTGACCTTGTTTCGAATATCTTGAACCAACGTTATTTTTCTTCCTTCCGCGCTGTACAACCCCTTTTTTCCCTTGCATGCATCCACAGTATCTACACGTGTAGATTATACATGTATATATGTGTGAATGTCTGTATAGATATATTTTTTTTATGAAAAACAATCCTTGAAAACGTTTGTGATCTCGTCGAAAGCACTCGCGAGATTCATACCGATTTAATATTCCGCGATTGCGAGGAATCCACCTGAGTCTGTAAGCAACGAGAGAAAACAAAGGGGAATTTGTGCAAATATGAACGAAAGAAGATTGGCGGATAGCGCTCTGGGACGAACCAGAGGAACGAAGCCGGAATAGGATTCCGCGAAATGGAGGGCAAAGGGGGAGGGGGGGTGACATTTTCCCTCTAGCTTGCGAGGTGGCACACACGGTTATAAAGACGAAAAGCTGCCTGAGGATGAAGGAAGAACGGGAAATAGCGCGTACACAACAGTCCCTTGTCAAGTAGCGCAGCAAAACGTGTCAAGTTGTCTTAGGCAAAGCTCATACCGCTTGAGCAATAAGGATCCAAATACAGGGTGTCTCAGAATTGGAAGCCGAAAATAAATAAATTTTCTATTTCTATTGAAATTTTCATAAAAACACGAACTATTGAGGTGGATTCCGTTTTCATCGTCGAACGTCAGAAAAACAAGGTTGAGGACATACACATTGGCAGACACACGTGGAACTCACGAATTTATTGTGAACTTCGTCAATTTGCGATTCATGAAGAAATTCTTAAACGAACCAGCAGAAAAGCTTTATATTGCCCCAGTAATGCCACCCTCTACGAAAAAACAAAAATTACCCCTATGCTAGACAGAATAAAGAAACTCACAAAATGTTTTGCAAGCAAACAATTAGAAAGCCCAGAAAACCTTCTCACAACAACCTCACCGAACACCAGACGTGATTACATCAATTCGAAAAATCCATTGAAACAAACAATTGCAAAATTTGCGAACGAAACATAAATTACAGAATGAAACCTTACAATAGGTAGTCATCAACCAACTTTTAAATGTCAAAAATACACGAAACAGCTTTTAGTCTCCCATACTAAATTTAATCGCGTGAGCTGAAGGACCGTGGTCGATGGTTCATTGACATGAGCATGTTAATACTTGAACCAAAAACTGTAAATACTCATGTCAACAAATAGCGATATAATACTAACAATAATCATAATAATAATTGTAAATGAAGAATTTCATTTTCATTTTCATTTTGTTCGAAATTTTGGTATCATTTGTTTTGTGATTGATGATGTTCAATTTTAAAACATCCTGTATTTTAATCTCATATGGAGGCACGTGTGCGTGTCTATACATACGATGATGCAATGGGAAGGAACGTTGGTGATGCCGGAGAGACAATTCTAGTTAATTTCCTGGCCCAACAGCTCTTGCTTACCCTTTCTAATGTCTCATCCCCTTGGCCTCTGCCAAGAATCTTCTTACCTTCATCATCAAGATCTAACCTTCTTTACGAGCTCGAACAATCTCTACGTGTGTCTACTTATTACTCGACTCTATCTCATGCTATTTTGCTCTCTCTGTCTCTCTTCCTAACGAATAATCCCTCGGATACACTGGCGCAACATACGCTCCCTCATCCGGCGTTATCAACACGAATCTTCACTTTCTCGCAAGCTTCACCCTAAATTGATGACTCTGGATTTTTTAATTGAATATCTTCTAAATGAATTTAATGAAAGCTAACAATTTATTATTATCTGGTATCATAAATAGTAGTTAGCTTCGAAAATATTTTGCGAAGTTTTTTGACAGAATTTCTAATGAAGTTTATATAACCAAATGTGTTAAATATTAATCTGTATCTGGATCTGAAAGGAAGAATTGAAGAAAAGAAACGGAAAGGAATAATAAAGAATTAACAGTTTATTATATTTTTTCTTGATGAAGATTAAAATTCCTGAACGAAATAGATGTCAAAGAGATTAAGAAGAAATTTTATTATTCTCGTTTGCAAATAGCTTTGTGGATAATATTGATAACAAACTCAAAGTATTTTTCACGATGAAAGAAAGGAGAAGGGCAGGGTTTAGGCTAACAAGATGATAAATACACTCGAACCTTGTAGCCTGATATTTAGCTCAAATCCTGCGCCTCATGTCTTAAAATAACAATTCAAGAAAAGAACGGATTTGTTTGGTTAGTAAGAAATCGATCATCTCAGGTTATTTCTCATTTTGAGAAACAGATGCTCATAAATTGTAGATTTAGATACTCATTAGATAATAATTAAGCACAATCGAATTTACAAGATTGACTTTTTATATAGATGAAAGGAAAATTGAATCGTTCTCTCGTATTTTATCTGAAAAAAACCGACTGCAGTTGGTTTTTTTTCAAGAGCTTCGTCTCTCTTTTTTTCAAGTTCATGACCAAGTTGGCAATGAAAATTCGAACATGATAAAACATGTTTATTTGAACGCTAATTATTTATTTATTTGAATTTTTTAGCAAAATGCATTTGGATTCCATCAAATTTATTAATGAACTATAGAACCAGATTATTTTTCTCATTTATAGTAAACCAGTTAAAGAAAAACAAAAAATAAGTGCCAGTCAAATCTAGTATGGTTTAAAAAACGAAATCAGCTGACGTCGATCACGCTGTCATTGCATCGTGTCGGTTGATTGATCGAATGTCAGTTTTCGTCGTAGTCGTTGTCGTCGTCGACATTGTCGTTGTATGAGAATGCGAAGCCAGAATTTTCGTATTCTCGTGTGTATCGCCAGTTATTCCACGGATTCTCTGAAACTCGTCAAGAGGCTGAGAAAGATGGGAAACGGAGGAGGGAAAACTCTATATCCCGACTAGAACTGAGTCGTCACTCGGTCTTGTGGATGAGGCAAAAAAATCGACATGTCGAGCTCTCGGAGGGGGAGAGAGAAAGAGAGAGAGATATCTCTGGTACACGTATGCATCAATGTCTAATGCCCCTACGAACACACGTACGCTCACACGGTCGCCATTCGAGCGTATACATGCACCCTGCGAGCTTTTCGTTTCGCCGCATCTCCCGGTTTAATGGCCGCGTTGCGCGAACTCTTGTTCCTTGTCGACGATATATCTGTTCCTCTCCAGGTTAATCCTTTTCACCAGGTCATTGCACGATTATCAAAAAAAATTTCGGACGAACGAATCGATTTACAAATTTTCCTTTTGTCAATATTATTTATACACACCATTTTTTTAAAGTTATTATCAAATTATTGTTACTTTAGAAATATATAACTTTTGCCGAGCAAAAACAATGAGTACTTGGTTTTTGAAGTGAAAACTTCTTATGCGGGGTTACCCCAATGTTTATGAAACGCTGTTTAGGTAACGGCTACTGAAGACCTGTAAGTTTACAGCTTCCGAAACCCTCTTTCTGTCCTTCTTCTCTCGTAAGCATAGATGCCGATACTCGTTTCTCTCTCTCGCTCTCTCTCGTCGGTCTTTTTCTCTTTCATTGAAACGTGAGTGTTAAGAAGAAGATGCGACGTTAGGAAGTCTGCAGTCGTTTCCCCCTATCTCTGTCTCCCTCTCTTCTATTGCGAGCATATCTACAAGAATATTAGGGTTCATATATCGAGACCGAGCAGAGAGAGAAATGAATAGAGATCTCCCTCTCTCTCTCAATCTCTTTCTATATTTCTGTCTCTCAAACATATCAAACAATCACAAGAAACGTATGCAAAATTTTTTTTTAAATATTTACACGATACAGTTAAACAAAATTATTGACTCGCTTTGTTTTGATAATTAACTAAAGAACAATATCATCTGATTTATTGTTGAAAAAGTTGAAGATCACAAAATACATTTTTAAAATCATTAATTCATCGAAAGATAATGAAAATTTATCGAAAGATAATGGAAATTTATCGAAAGATAATGAAAATTTATCGAAAGATAATGGAAATTTATCGAAAGATAATGAGAAAAGTTTTATCGAAAGATAATGGAAATTTATCGAAAGATAATGAGAAAAGTAGGCACGAGTAAAAAAAAGTTAAATAGTGCACTATACTTTGAAATAGTTATTTACGTACCTAGGGAGGAAAGAAGACGACTTCAGCCCGCTGTTTTGCTGCCCCTCGCCTTCGGCTTGGGCAGCAAAACAGCGGGCTGAAATCGGCTACTTTCCTCCATAGGTGCGTATTCTGATCAGGTGTTCAGGCGTGGAGCTCCTGATGGGGGCCAGGGGCGAAGCCCCTGTAGGAGGGCGGTGGGGGGGGGGGGCGAAGCCCTCTCCCCTCACTGTCATGAACCTACATTAAATGAAAAATTTGGACGTAAAATGTTCATGTTTTTGGTTGGCAATAAATTGCTTTTTGTATTTTCTGCGGATCGTCTCACGCGCATGTGCCGACTACGTGAGTATACACTTTTAACTACTAAGAGTTAAGAGTGCTGTTTCTGGTATCCCCCGCTACCAATTTATCTCGACAGGTGCGAAAAGCCGAACCGTATCTGTGTACTGTATTACTGTACAATATCGTCAGATATTTTATCCGTGGATATTTTGGCGCGAATATTTTGTCGCCGATATTTTGTCCAAAGGATCAAAAATCGTGTAACCGATAATATATAGTATTATATTTTATCGTTTCTTGAAAATCATTGAAAAAATAAAATCATGTGAAGAAAGTTGTGTGGAAAAATTAAAGAATAATGAAAAGTATGTATATAATATTATACAGATTAATCGAAAATGCTAACTTGCTATTTTTCATAAAAACCGAAATAGGTTTAGTGAATACATATAATCGGAAATGTAACTAACTTGGAAAAATTAGAAATTCTAGTTTTCACTTCAATAGCGTGTGGCTGCCACACACTAATTTTTTTTCTTTCTTTCTTTTAAAGAGAGAGAGAGAGAGAGAATTCTCTCATGTACCATTTGTTCAGAATCTGTATAATTCAAGCTCTCTGTTTTCTCTTCGAAATTCCTGGAGAATTTCCATTCGCTCTCGATTTGAGCCCTTCTTTGCCTCGCACTCGCGCCCAGTATTTCACGCTCGCGTGTTGACGCGTATGGAGGTAAATTCACGATTCTAGAGTGGCTAGAATTGTCACAGATTTCGGTACGGGGTAGTAACAGACGTGTAATTTGCTGCTGGGAAATACAGCGCACCTGCCTATCGCTTCGTACGAGCATTAAATCAATGCCAAAATGGGAAAAGGGGGAAAGAGGAAAGTGGCTCAGGAGCCGCCCGGACGGCTTTGAACCCGGCGAGGTAAAAGTCCGCCAGAACGTGTTACATCCGAGAAACGAATATTGGGAGATTTATACACACTTTAGGACTTGTATATATTTATATACATATGTATATCCTATTTTCTGACGTCCTTTGTTCAATCGTTCGCAAAAGAGCTTAACAGCCTGGCCCTTTTCACTTATTTCTGTTTCTAAAAACCTTTGGTAAAATTTATTTTATATTTAATTCTCGCTTTTTAATACTATTTTTTCCTTTTTTTTGAAAAATCATTTGTACCTTTACTTTTATCAGTTTTCATACATGCTCTCTTTTCATTTTGTGAACAAAAAATTGTATTTACACTTTTTCTGCTTTGTCACTTTTTTTCTTTTTCTGCAACGGTACTTTTTTTCTTTGAAAGTGCGCAACACGCGGAATTTAAATGCGTTAATTAACAAACATCATAAAACATGACGCAATTTTTTTTGTAACTCACTTCACAGTATTATTTCCATTTGTGGAAATAAACTTTCATTTTATCCATTATACCTTTTACTCTTTCATTCCATTCATCTACTAAAAATGTAGAAAAATACAAAATAAAATGCTCTTTTCATTTATTTGCACTTTTTCTTTGAAATTGTACAATTATACATGCCCGAATTACGATAAATAATTAACATCCATGAAACAATGGACCTTAATTGTTTTTCATTCACTCGACAGTATCCTACTATTTATCAATTATCAAGATTACCTTTGATTTTATTCGCTGCAATAAATGTGGAAAATATTTTTGGTATAAATGTATATAGAAAATAAATGAAAGCGAATAGCAGAATATAACGTTACAAAGAATTACGTAAATAGAGAAAATAACGTTACGAGGTAATTTTGATCCAGTTTTCCCGTTTGAAATGATTATTGAGAGCGTCAAATAATAAATTTAGCCGCATATACGTATGTATGGGAATAAGTCAGTCATGTTCTCCTGATTTATTCATGCTCTCTTCTACTCACAGGCTGCGTGGATAAATATAAGCGGCCTACTATACAGAGAGGCAGAGAAGAACCAAGAACGTTCCCCGTGAGTGGAATTTGCAGGTGGACAAGGGATTAAAAGCTCGCTCTTTGCGCTGACGATTCTCAAACGTACATAATACCTTTCTCGACGACGCGCGTCCTTGAATTATGCTCTTTGATGAGAATCTTCGCGAGTGTAAAGAAGATGAGTGCTCCATGCTGAGGACAAGTCACGGCGCCGGCTTCAAAGGAAATCGGCGGACTGAGGTCGGGTCAAAACCTTTTGAGCCTCTGAATCGCCATCCAAAACCCTCCAAGATTTCATCAATGTATTATAGAGAAACTGCAAGGTCAAAGAGAAAATTTGGACTGCGAGTTATTCATTTTACGTCATGAAAATATTTTTTTTTATTTAATACACCGGTTAAAAATCTTGGCACAAAAATAATAATTTGTGCATGTGTGTACATGGAAAAATATTTTTCCCTTTTTTATTCTCTCCAGCAAATCATAATTATTTTATAATTACACAATATTCCTTTCTTTCTATGTGTATAAATATTATGTAATTATAGTAATATTGAAAAATAATTGACTGAAAAGAAATATTCAAAAAATCGTGACGAGAGGAATAAATCGAGCATAAAAAGCTCTCTTTGAAGAATTTTTAGTCCGCTTTTAGCTTCAAGGGCGGCGCAATGACACTTGGGATTAAGCACGAAATGAGCTTAATGAGGACATGTACTTTCGGGGCGCACGTACGAGCTTTCGGGTTGAAAAGGAAGAAGATTAGTAACGATGAGACTCGACGGGGGATGCTGAGAGATGAGGATAAGAGGCGCAAAATTTCGGTGCTGGAAGCGCGTTCTCTTCGGTTAACCGTAGTAGAATCGAAAAAATTGTCTCCAAAACCCGAGGGCAGATTTTTTTACCTCTCTTTTTTCATACCTCAACGTTTTATCCACATTGTCTCTCTCTCTCTGCCTCTCTCTTTCTCTCTCATTTTTTCTCCATATTTTTTCCTCGATCCCGATGAACGGACCTTTCTCTTTTTTTTCCCTCCGAGGCGTCTCCGTGGCCGCGACTGTTTATTTTTTCGCCGTCCCTCGGAGACCACTTCTACCGACTCGGCCACCACTTGGCAGGCGTTCAGGAGCGCGAGCGGTAAAAAGAATGAGGTAAAAAAAACTTTCACCGAAAGCTCGTTACACTTAGCTTCGACGCCAAGTTTAACCGGCGTTTAGAAAAAAGAAAAAGAATTCTCCCTCGTGATTTTTCTCGCTCTTTCATCCCCCGCGAAATTATCTCTATTTTTTCACACCTCTCCTGCTCATGTTTTATCATCCCTTTTTTTCAATTTCTCGAGACTTTTATTTCCTTGCGGGAGAAAATTTATATATATCTTTACGGACAATAAAATACGATAAATAAATTTTTTTAGTGATTCGAAATGCGTCAGAAATTCAAAAAAATATTCGACGAATGTTTTCTGCATGTGCTCTCGCTCTGCGCTAAATCTTCCTTTACCCCAGGCCCGCAAATTCTCGAATGTTTTCGCGCCACGTATACCGCCGCTTCTCATAAATCGAGAGCGTCAGGAATGAAGCTTACAAGCACAAATTTCCTATTTATATTTATCTCCCATACGTTATCGTATCCTTACATTTTTTCGTATTCAAGTCGTAAAAAAGCTTGCAGAGATATTTTTCGACCTCGCCGAACACATTGAGCGACACGAGATCTTTTCAGCCATCCTCTCGAGCGCTCATATACGCCGGAGCTTTATTTTTCATCCCAAACCAAGTGCTTGAGAAATTAACGAAAAAAGGATTTATCTCGAGAAAGGTCTCCGATCCTCGATGCGTGCTCGTATCGTCGAATCTCGATGGGAACTACGCAGCTTTCTATGGGAATTTTATTTATGAGCTCATATACGCAACATTCTCGAGACACTGGAAAGTGTCGCTCGGCCGTTTATTGCCTTCACATCAGTGTCCTTTGCAGCCGTTCTCTATCTCCAGTCGAGACGGTCTCTTCTCGTTTCTTTTCTCTCTCTCTTTCTTTCTTTCTCTCTCTGTCCCTCTTCAGTTTTTTTCTGCGAAAAAGCACTCCTCATCTCACAACCTGTTTTTCCCTATACTTGTTGGAGACCGTAATCCCAGCGACAGCTCTCATCTGCAATGCCGCAGCACTTTTCACGTCGTTTCACACGTTCTATTTTTTTCTCACGACATGTGTGTACGCATGCATACAATACGTATACGAATATACATAGATACGCGAAACACGTTAACGTTTCCCGTCGTTTTCTCCTCGTTCTCGAAACCTCAACGAGAAACTGTAGCAAACATTTTTTGTCGAGCATTCAATTGCGATGGAGCAATATTTATTATATTGTCGTTTTCTGGAAAATAATTGTTTCATCCACGAAATTAAATATTCCTGCGATGCAGCATATAAAAGTTGATGTGTGTTTGAGAATTGTTCTATTTTTTATTGATGCTGGAACAAAAACTGATTCGGGATCTAGATTGTAAAATAATGAACTCTGAAGATTAACCGACAGTCGTGGACCCGTGGTCGATGTTGAGTTTCAGTGGTCCCACAAATTAAGCCAACATTGGGCGCGGGCAATACTTGGATGGGTGACCGCTTAAGGAGGAATTATACCTATTTTTAAAATAGTAAGAAAAAGTTCAAATTTTGTAGACGTGTTTGGAAACGGCTAAAAAATCCTTGTGCCAAATTTG
>JAPYYX010003633.1:0-10188 GCA_030522605.1 Cremastinae sp. B BG-2022a | reverse complement strand
ATACTGAATCTAATGATAAATCTAACGATCAATCTAACGCTTAATCTTATTTAATGATAAAGTTACGATTTATATTACGTAAGCACAACAATTATTACAGCAATCGATGACGAATCTTATACTAATACTAAATCTAACGATCAATCTAACGCTTAATCTTATTTAACGATGAAGTCTCGATTTACGTAAAATTAACGCTAAACAATTAACACGATCATGATTAATCTAAATTTCAACCTAATACTGAATCTAATGATAAATCTAACGATCAATCCAACGCTTAATCTTATTTAATGATAAAGTTACGATTTATATATTACGTAAGCACCACAATTATTACAACAATCGATGATGAATCATTTATACTAAATCTAACGATCAATGTATTTGAATGATTTTAATGACAAATAAATTAAAAAGTTAATAATTTGATTTGCAGTATCATAGAACTAAATTATTATTATTGTATTATTTGATACAATAAATCTAATAAAAGTAAGTTTTATTTATATGCTGGATAATATATCTATAGAAAGGTGAATGAAATATAATATATGAAAAAATCAACGGAAAAAAGAAAAAGCGGGTGGGTAGCGCCCGCGTTGTTGCTATACACATAAAAATCGGGGGTTTTATCAGTCCGAATTTATGAAAATAGTGGGTGAAATTAATTTGGAATTGAAGATGATCTCTTCATAGTTTTTCATAAATTTGTCAAATTTTTAGGTCGATTTCCAGCTTTCAAGTTTTTCCTCCAAGAAAATAAATTTTTCGTATTGAAGAGAATTTAGTGGAAGAACAAGGAGCAAAGAATTGTCGCAATCGGCTTCGATCGAGGAAGTATTTCGGGTGTAAACTGAGGACAGATGTTCGTCGAATCGCTGGCGAACGGATAAGACGCGCGGAATAGAGAGAAGGGGAGAAGGAGAGAGAGAGAGAATATTTTTCGCCCTCTCTCAGGCGTCTCTTGGAAACTCGAACAATGCCGAGACCCCCTCGACGTCAGTCTCAATGCCTCGAGAACGGGGCGAGAACCAGCGAGATTTCAGAGTACATCGAGGGACTTGGAATCCAGATATGAAGATGGCAGATTTCTCCCGATTTTTAGCAAAAATATATCTGGAAAGAAAAACTTGGATAAATATTCAAAAAACTTGAAATTTTTAAGTATTCCTTGGCAAGGATCAAAGAGAAAAGAGAATTTGACTTCCTCTAACACGAGATTTTCATGAGGTTAGCTTAAAATAAGGTGAAGTCCTGATCAAGTTGACCTGAAGTAAAAGGAATTCTTTACTGGATTGTTGCAAGGAATACGAGTTGTCAATGTACTCGAGAAAAATCTGACGTGATTGATTTAGTTTCATCGAATGACATTTTCCTATCTGGAGTACTATCGTACATTTTCATTGCAGTAAAAAATAATTTTTAATTCATCGTCATGCTTCAGCGAGGTTGACTTCATAAATAAATCTGAGGTTAACCTCATCTGTGACACCATTTATGAAGTCTTTTGATCAGGTACTTCATTAATACCTCATGATCAGGTGGATAATGATTAGGTGGAGTGATAATAATCCACTCAATGATCGGATCCATTTATGAAGTCTTTCGATCAGACACTTCATTAATACCTCATGATCAGGTGGATAATGATTAGGTGGAGTGATAATGATCCACTCAATGATCGGATCATGTTAATTGTAAATTTGTTATCATTGATCCGATGATTAGGAGTAAGCAGCGAAGTGATCAGCTTGTTGCTACAATGAATTTGATCATGACCAATACAAAAATGAGATACCAATGGCAGAACCTGATCAAGCCAGGACGTAAATCTTGCAGTTGGGAGACTCGCAAACTTTTTGTTTCAGTATTGCTGGAGGTGAATTTTTTAAAGATTATGTTTGAATTAAAAAGGCCTTTAAAGGTCATCATTAATCCCTGCAAAAAGTGATTAATAAAATAGAAGCAAAAATAGAACTTTGACATTTTCGGAAAGATTTTGTTTCGGTAGTAGAGAGCCCGAGCTATCAGATGACCCGAAAGCTCTGTGTCTGACAGTCGAGTAGAAAGGAGAAAATCCCGGGGACAGATAAAGAGAGAGAGGAAGCGATTCAGGACGAGGCTAAGGTCACGGATTTATGAAAACGAGAAAAGTACAAAAACACATTAAATTCCAAATAATCATGAATAAAATTATTAAAACCTTCTGTAATCGATATCCATAAAAGTTTATCTTCATATCCTCAATTATAATTTTTTAATTAAATTACGTTTATTGTATTCACTTATTCGTTTGATATTTTAATTTAATATTCATTACGTTTCCTTGTTTATTTATTCATTCATCTATTTATTTGCAGTTAATAATTAAATATGTATACAGAGAGATAAGAGGATAGACGAGAAAGAGAAAAATAGAGAAAGAAAATATCTGGACTGGTTTCCTGTCTGGAAAATCCTTTCCTCTCGTTTCCACGCTCGGAGTGTTTCGGACAGTCTGTTTGCCAAGTCCCAAGATAGCGAATGTCTCTTCCTAGTCTCTTTTTATCGCGTTTCCGTGGAGGGCGAGACGAGAGGGAAAAAAGTATGCCCGGCGAGAAAAAAGTGACGAGATAGACGTCAGAGAGACGTCAAGGGATTTTCGACCGGGGGATTTTGTTACTCGCACACGCCCATGCAAGAATAAACGCTGCTTTTATTAAATTCGAGGGGTGTTCCTGGTCTCGACCTCGGGCGCATTTCTGACGTTTTAATCCACCGAATGGGGGACAAAATTGTTCGTACTGAACCCCAAAAACCTCCGATAATCAATTCACCCGCACTTGATTAAATACCGATTACGAAGTCACGTTTCTCGGCGAGTATACGTCGTTGATAATATTGCTCTACGCTCCAACACCTCATACTATCTCTTATATTTTTTGGATTAATTACAGAACGAGCATAAGACAACGGAAAATTTTTTTGTCTCCTGCATAGGGCAATTTTTCCTATTTTTTTCAACATTTGTTATTATTTGTTATAATTAAATAATTATATAAATTATTTTCAATTTCGGAATTTTTTTCAATATCTTATTTATTATTTTTTAATTGCCTAACTTTAGAAGATGGACCTGATTTTTTTTACGAAAATTTCAATTCCTTCTGATGTTATAAACGGTTTTGTTATTTTACTGTTTCAAAGTTACGGAATGATTTTTTTGAAATGCACTCTAGCTCGGAAAGTTTTTAATCGATTATTTTGAAAGTTTCTTAAGATATGTATGTAATCGAGCTTTGGAGGAACTCGAATCTGGAATTGCAATAATTTTTATAATGATTGTTTATTGCAAAAAAACCATAAAAATTCTTTGAAAATACTCTTTTCTTTATGCATTTCTAAAGATTGTAATTAAATTTTTTTTCGATAAAATGAGCTTTACGGAGAAGAAAGACATACATATGTTCCGAAAGTAAATTTGAAACCCTATTGGATCCATATGGAAATTATGGTTTTCAGAATGTACGCGAGTAGCTTTGTCTGATGGTGACCTCAGATGAGTGGCAGCTGATATTTTACAATCTTTTTCATATTTAATCATATACATATTATATATGTACTTGAATTTACGTATAAAATGTCCTCAAAGTTGTTATAAATTACATACATCCCTATCTAGCCGATGATTGAATTGTTGATAATCACTAAATAACGTGTAGCCCTAATCTTATCTCCCTCCTTACGAAATTTCTATCATTCTATATTCATCGGCCAACTAGATAAGACGTCAACAAATTTTTGAACTTTCTTCAAAGCAACTCTAAAAAAATTAGTAAAAAGACGATATATTATTATTGGCGCATGTAAGAAAATTCCTCTCATCCCGTCGTACCTTCGTCAAATAATGATAAAAATAATTCGGTAGGTTTCACAAGCGCGTCAAGTCCGGGAGTGGAAAGTTTCTCGAGGAAAGAGCAACGTGGCGAAGTCTCGGGTGGTAGTAAGAAGTGAGTTTTCGGCGGCGAAAAGAGGAGTCGTTCCCCGGGTAACCATGGCACTCGGCTAATGGATGCTGGTCCAGCGACCAAGTACAACGAGAAAAGAGAGAAAGAGAGAGGGAGAGAGTGATAGACAAGGAAAGAGAGAGAAGGAGAGAAATTCTTACGAGAGAGCGCGGCGACTGCGACGCCAAACTTCAACTCGTTAATTACCGGCGCGGGCCAAACTGTACGTCTCTCTCTCTCTCTTTCTCTCTAGCTCGTTTCTCTTTCCATCGCGACTCTGTGGAAGGAAAGCGCGGAAAGGGAGCTCAAGGGACGGAGGGCAACTTCTTGCGCCGTCGTCGCTCGAATATTTCAAACTATTGTGCTCAACGGAGCCCCAAGGGGGTTCGCGGACGGGAAAGTCGTCCGGAGAGCTCCGGGAGAGAACCAAAGACTTCGTCCTTCTTGACTCCATCCTTATTCCAAAAGCTTTCCCTTTCTTACTATTCCCGCATCCATTCGCCACTTTCCTATAACTGAGGCAAGATTTGCATATTTGCGAAAATTTCTACCAATTTTTGTATAGAAGATATTTTCCGTAGATATAAACAATCGCACCTGATCATGATCCTGATCAAGAAAAAAATTTGTGTATCGGATCAGGAATGCACGGGTCACTTACATTTTATATTAGGATGATATAAAGACGTTCTTAATTCAGGTTGGACTAATCAGGTTTTCACGTCATATCTCGAGCTGACATTTTTAATCGGAGTCTGAACAAGTTTGAGTCTATCCTGATCGGAACCTGATCAGGGTTTATTCTAAATCATTATAATGTTCTGCGATCTAAGATACTAACAAATCAGTTGTTAGTATCTACGATCTAAGATACTAACAAATCAGTTGTTAGTATCTTAGATCGTAGAATGATTCATTCTGGTATTAAATCGCACCTGATCAGGTTAATATCGATCTTGATTGGATACGAGCGAGAAATTCTTGTGAAGTTGGCTTGGAATAGCACAGAGACCTGATCATATTATCCTGATGCGGGAATTCTCCTTTATTCTCAGTAAAAAAATCTCACACACCTGATCAATCCTCGCCAATCATCAGTGTGACGGCTATCAAACATGAATTTCCCCTCGCGGTTCGATATGCAATCGACAAAAACTCATCAGGAGGTGATTTGGAAAGTTTCAAGAGATTTGAAGAAAATGAATTGGTGAAATGGTCGATGGAAATTCTGTTCAACGGAGAAAGCAAGGTCTACCTAGTTGATCAGGTCCTTACATCATCTTGAGCTGACCTTAATTTTTTACCGTTCTGTTCAAACTTGATTTCAACCTGATCGGGTATGATCGAAATATTTCATATTACAGTAATATGTTGGATCATGGTCTGATCCGAGTTAATCTTGCTATGAACAGTTAACCGATGTCGAATCGAAATTTCCACTCGTTAGCTTGATGTACCATCGACAAAGATTTGTCAGGACGAGCTCGAAGTATTCAAGGGGTTCGGGAGGAAAAGGATTCGAAATGGCAGATGTGGAAAGCTCTTTAACGAGGGAAGCGAGCTCTTCTATCGAGGTGGTCCTCGAGAATGTCTCCATCCGGAAAACCGAAAGAGAGAAACAAGGAACGAACAAGAGCAAGAGAGAGAGAAAGAGAAAGCCAGAGATAACTAAAAAAGAAGAAAAGAAAAACTCTTCTCTCGTTGAGAATTCGTCGGACAAACAAATAAAGAGACAAGACTCGAAGAGGAGAGAGACATTGATGAAAAAAAGGGAAAATGTGCGACGGGGGAAGGCTATTTTTCTCTATAACACGAAACAGAGAGGAACAACGTCTGTGAAAATCGTACACGAGTCTCAGTGCGCAAACAGGCGCACGCTTCTCGTTACAATGGCTAATTGTCGCTATTAAAATGGTATTTGTGAAGTTTTATTTGTTCGAGAGAGATGAGAGAAAAAGCAGCGAAAATATGAAGGAGAAAAAGAGAGAAAGATCGTCGAGGATGAACGGCAAGTGGTTAATTGGACTTTTAAACGCTTTTCTCCGCCGACGAGGAAAAAAAGCAAGTTCAAACTGCGATACGCATATAATTGCGCGTCTCAAATTCAAGAAATATGCAAATCATTTTTTTTTCCTTTTAACGATGGTAGATAATATCAAAGAAATGTAAAAACGTATTGGAAACTATTGAATTTGTATTTATTTATATTGAATTTATATATTTAGAATATTACATTTGGAATTTCGAAAAATTTTCAGTGTACAAAAGAGAAAAAAATATTTTTCTCTTTTGTATTATTATTATTGTATTTTATATATCTCTTTTGTATTTTATATTATTATTTTGTAAAAAAATATTTTTCTCTTTTGTATATGATAAATTATGTAAAAAAACTTTTTAGAAAAAGTAAAAAAGTACACCAAGTAATAAAATAGTTGGTATTATATGAAATCATGTTATGACCAAGTAAAAACAATATTAACAAATTTTTGGGTAGATTCCACAATTGAAAATTTTTGCGGTATTGGGGTTTGACGAAAGTCAATATGACATCTGAAAATGATCATTATTATTATTATTATTATTATTATCATTATTGCACCCTAAACATGTCGCCATAAAGACTAAACTTTGCCCCCATGTCATGAAAAAATTTAAAGCTGGTACTTTTTTTTGAAAATTTTTCAAAATTTCCCTAGTAAAATTTCAAAATCTAGTGGCTTTAAGAAATTTCACTAGGGAGTTTTTTTCGTTTTTTCACGCCTTGCTTGATAAGCCCAGGTGTTAACGGATGCGCATTTTTTCGGTCGTAGAACCAGATGCGCGTTCGCAACAGCGATTTTCTTCAATGAAAGAAAAGCTAGCATCAGAAAAGTGACACCAACTGCGCTGAAAGCAAGAAAAAATAGACAATAGTAAAATAAAGGAGTAACAAGAGAAAAACTAAAATTTTCTTTCGTTTTTTTTATCGCTGACATTTTGCAGTCCCAGAAGATTCATGCGCGAGATATTGCAGTCTTCTTCTTTTTTGCATTACCAATTTTTGTTTCGAATATTTACCGTATTCTAATAACATTGCAACCGTAATTTTGCTGGTATTATAAAAGTGTCATCGTCTTCCAAGTGTTTTAGAGTACATAATCCGAATATATAATTTTTAATGGAATTCTTGAAAGATCGTACTCTTTAAAATCAGAAACAAAAATAAATATAATAAATTTTAATCAAAACTGTTAGCCCAGACTAATCACCATGAAACTGTTCATTCCCTAATTAAAATTTAATCAGGCTGAAATCGTACGAATATCATTTTGGATCGTGATCAAGCATGATCAGAATTATTGAGAATTGTTTTGGACCGTAATAAGACTTATATTAGATATAATGATAAAATCCTGATCACACGTTGCAGCCGCACCATGTGACCTCAAGTAATGATAATAAAAATTTCCAATTGATGATCAAGGTGTGATCACAGATTTGGATCAGGATTCAAATAGGTATGTACTGATCAAATCTCGTTGGTTTATGATCAAGCCCCGATTACACCATGATCAGGTCCTGATCACGCATTAACTAAAATGAACTAAAATTTCGTCTCTTTCAAAAAATCCCGAAAAAAATTGCTGAATAAAATATAATGAAAAAGTTACTTAATAAGAAATTAGCGATTCGCGCGAAAATTCAAAGGCTGAGTCATCTTTCGTTTCAAAAACGTTAACTGACTCCGAGAGAGAGAGAGAAGGATCGAAAAACAGTTTCTTTTTATTTCCTTTTTTTTCTTTTAATGCGAGAAAAAGGGAAAGGCTGTCAAACGCGCAAAGGGCGAGAAATCTCGGGAGGATCGACGAAAAGCTCGCGAGAGGGGGAGAGGCCGGAGGAAAACGAGTCTCGGGGCAACGAGGCGACTTATTTCTCGCTTCGGCGAGACACGCGCGCAATTCCGGACTGAAAGGATCCTCGCGGGCGCGAGAAAGGAGCTTTCTCCCTTTATTTTCGTCCTGCGAACAGGGATTCCCCGGGTTCAAGAGTACACACATCGCGAATAAACTTCCACCCTTCGAATTTTCAAAAAAAACCTTTTTTATGCACCCGCATTTTTCATTTTTTATTTATTTTTATTTTTTTCGGTGTAGCGCAGATTTTCTTTGGCAATTTTTTATATAACTTTACCTCTTCGTTTTCTCTATTTATATTTGCGCAGAGCCACTTCGCCTTTTTTTGCGGTTTTTATTTCTTCACCCCTGCATAAACATGCGTTTACACATACGAGATTTTTTTTTATTACTCTTTTTTACTCCTATTTCGATCCTTCTCTATCCCGGCACTTTTTTCGACAACGAGAGCGGGAAAGAAAATTCCGTTTGATCCGCAAAAGCCTCGATTTGCGGCCGCGACTTCAAAGCGCGACTGCGAAAGCCTCTCATTTTTCTCTCACCCTGGTTCACTCTCTTTTTTCTATATAAAATCTTTTTTTTTTCTTGTTTCTCGATGCCTATTGCTACTTTTTCCCGGAGATCCGCGCCTCCGGGGCCTCTGCCCATTTTTTCCCTCCTTCCTACGTCCTTTTATCCCTTTTTGGGTTAATTAGCTTCAGAGCTAATTTGTGGTCGATTATTGTCGCCACGGGGCTCGATCCGAGTGTCTCGTTCACTCTTTATCCCTTTTTCATCCTTTTCAACGTACATCCGCTCGTTATCAAAACGGGATTCGCTCTACGGGCTTCAAAATATGAATATAATAACAGATATCATATTTCGAGATAAAAAAATTTGATTTTCCCAGAATTATTTCGTTCTGAAATTGCGAAAAAGATAAAAAAAGATTCAAAAAATACACACAACAGCAGAAATTGAATAGAAATATTTTTTTGTGTATTTTTATTATTAAAAAAATTGCTAAATGGAATATGTATCTAATACGATGTCAAACAGCATAATTTGAAAAATATTACAAAAAATTTTGAAATCATTAAAATTATTTAAAAATAATATGGAAATAATTTTAAATACATAATACACATTAATAATATAAATTTTAAATATCCATTTTCAACGAAACAATTGGAAAATCCTGTAAGCCGAAAATAAGAATGATTCGTGCCATTTTCAAAGGAAGGTGAAAATTTGCTGAAATCTCAATTTCGAATTGAAAGCGCGAGAGCCGAAAACCGAAATTAGAGTCTCCTTGAAGAAATTAGAGATCGCGAGGCACTCGGGGTGAGTTCAAAATTAATAATTATCCAATCTGCAGACACGGAAGGGAGCGTTGGGTCACGAGACCATGAAAAGGTGGAAGAAAAAGCGAGTGCGAGAAGTAAAAGTAAAAAAAAAATAAGAGGAGGAAGGAAAAGAAGGAGAAGGAAAAAATCGAGGGAAAAGAGCGACGAGGGCGCGAGTCGGTGCGTTAACGATTCGGATTTTTCATAATAGGTGCAATAACAGCCAGCCGTGTGAGGATAAACAAGAGGTGTAAAAGAAGAGAGAAGAGTGAAAGAAAAAAAGCAGGAAAAAAACGAGGGAAGAGGCGAGCATTATTCGCTGGCAGGCGTCATTACGAAACAAGCTCGGCCAAGTTCATCAAGGCGTTAAAAAAGACAGAGAGAGAGAGAGAGAGTGAGTGAGGAGAGAGCGAGAGAAATGAGAGCATTGAGAAACGTTGCAGAGTGCAGCTTTGCAGCACCTTCGAGGCGTGCCGAGACCAAGCTGCAATTCCGCGTCTTCTCAAACCTTTCTTTCTCTCGGGCGTCGTCCCCTTTTTTTCCCTTCGCGCTAAGCGAGTGCGAATCCCGACACTTGCACCACCTCCGACCAATTCCACCGTCACCAATTTCTCGCCCTTTTGCGACCCTCGACGCTTGACTACAATTTTTTAACTTTTCGCTACATTTTCGTCTACGTTAAGTCATAAGTACGTATCATACTTTTTAAATCATAGTTTTTCGTGGTGAAAGATGTAGTAAGATCGTGCGGGTGATATATAGTTCAGTGATACTAAATTAGTTCACGAAAGTCGATGAAATAATGATATGTTTTATCGAAATTTTGCTGTTTTAGAGAAAAAAAATTTTTTTTTGTACTTTCACCTCAAATAAAGTAAAATCTATCAAAAAACAGCATAAATGCTGTAAAAAAAGGAGGCAAGTACATTTACGGAGTTGTACTCCGAACTGTAGTAGAAAATTCATCGTAATACTTGC
>JAPYYX010003632.1:0-19504 GCA_030522605.1 Cremastinae sp. B BG-2022a | reverse complement strand
ATGGCGGTGTGGTCCAATTTTTTATGAAAATTCATTTATTAATTGATAAATCCGTAATTTACGAAATCTAGTAACTTTTGGTTTCCATTGCTCTTAAGATACGCCACTTAAAGAGGGATCTTTTGTCGCTTAAGGATCACCTCTCATGATTTCTGTAGTATCATTAATAATGTTGCAATGCTCTACCGTGGAATTAGGGGTAGATTTGATTCTCTTTGTTACCAAGTTCAATACAGAGGACGTCAAGTTAGGTAGGAGTATTCAGAATCCTACATACTGATACGTAAAAATTAAGTTTAAATATTTTCACTACCAAATTGAGAACCGCTTTTTTACACAGCAAATAGTTAGTTTCTAAAAACATTTTCGGCCTTGCATTGACTGAATCAAATATATTTAAAGTGTTATTCTTATGAGTCTTTAGCGATAAAATTCTCTTTTGAATACGTGGAAAGGGCTCCATTCTTTTCAATCGATTCTAGGTGGTTAGCTCTATCTTATATGTAGTTCAGAGTCGTAAAAATATTGAGAAATTCGTATTTCTGGCATACACTCTTTACCGCGCTTGTTTGAACCCACTTAAAGTAGAATGAATTTCTACTTTTGCACCACTGAAAAATTTCAGAACGAAAGTGTTGAAGATCTTTATTTTTGTAGGAAGCTGAGTTTTATTTAACGTAAAGAAATATACAGTGAAGTAGAATATAATTTTACAGTGTGTAGTCTGTGACTGTCTGGAGAAGACTGACACTTCTGAAAAACAGTCAAAGTGTCCTAGCGTTCGCAAAGTAGTCGCTCTAAGGGAGGTAGTGTCATAAAGTGACCCTTTTTCTCGAACTGTGTTTCGTTGCACTCTAACAGAAAGGAAATTAATACTGGATATTCCAGCTATATAAATATACCTTTGATTTTCAATTATACGACCAGTCAGAATAACTGGTCTGGTAAATCTAGTGTGATCTGAAAATAACGTTCAAATTTATAAATAGGATGAAATATGTAAAAATATTCAGTAGTACTATAAAAAGTGTATAGAATATGGGAAAAGTGTAATCAAAATCTTATTTTCATACTCATTTTATCGAATTTCTTTAAATATCGAAATGATTTATTCGACGGTTCATTCCCCGAGGCGTGAGTCTTTATAGTTACCCATAACCAACCCCAACCTTCGACCCTCGTCTTTAGGGGAAACCCTAGACAAGTCTCGTTCTTTTATTTCCTTTTCGTGAAGCTCTCTCTTTATTTTTTCATTTGCACTTCTTCCTCGCACTCACGCGATCTTTGCCACGTGAATTTTTGATAAAAGATTCTCGTGTCCTTGACTGTTTCGAAGGATTCAACGCACCCTTCGTTTGCTCATCAAGGAAATGCACAAAAAAAGCGAAGCTTTAACCCCTCGGTGCTTTTGGATCGATTATCCGGCCCTGATCATAACGAGCCTTCTCAAGTTCAGTCTGAGCATTTCAAAGAATTGAAAAATTTACATTTAAAATCATAACGATGGTTTGATACTTGATTTCCCGATAAAAAAACGACAATATTATTGTATACGTATACATAGATTTAAACAATTTAAATGCTGGTAAATTAATATTCTACAACAAATATAGAATTTATCTGTATACAGTATGCACTTGAGGTAATTGTCTCTCATGAATCCATTTCTTTAGAATTTGTTGAAAATTGGCACAATTATTCTCTAATATTCTGTGGAGATGTCTGTAAATTTGAGTGCTTCGAACATATCGAAATAAAATTGTTGAAAATTACAATTTTTCGTAATCTCCCACAAGAACCCACTTTAAGATTCCATTTTGTAGTAGAAATATCCTCATTCCTACGCGACTGAACGCACTCAAATTTTATGCACTTTTTCGTATGGTATTAACAAGTACTCGTTTAAAATTTCAATTTTGACTGTAGCGCGGCAGCTACCTTAAAATTCAAATAAGTACTCATTTTTGCCGTTTTATATTAAATTGAAAACTACGTATTCTCGATATAATGCAGTTATTATTTTTTGGCCATTAAGATAGTTCTTTCACTCAAAATTTGTCTACTCAACAATGCTAAAAAACAATATCCAATCTGTATAACAATATTGAGCAGACAAATTTTGAGCAGGGATCTGGTTCTGCCGATTTTGTTCAATTTTGCACAAACCTTCTTTGGTATGACCTGCATACGTGTGCCAAATTTTAAAAGGTTTCTCTTCTTGGATATTGAAATATCTATTGTTAAAAATCACGATTTTCGGTTTTCTTCCATAAGAGCAAGTACTAGAAATATTGCGATTTTCAATCCTAAATATCTTCACTTCTAGATGGTGAAACGTCTTGAAATTTTGCATGGCTTTTTCTAGTACTTGAAAGAAGTTTCTTTGGTTTTTTAAAGAAATGATGATTGTTTTTTCATACATAGGTGGAAACTCAATGTCATGCTAGATGACTTGGATTTTCGAGTATGTTATTCTTGAATCAATTTGCAACAAGTTTTCTTGATAAACATAAACTCAAAATTCACACGGTACAAAGATAAACTAAGAACGAATTTTTGGATTTGATTATACTGACACAACTATATTAATAATTCTATAACTTTTTGGGAATTTTGTCGATAGAACATCACGGTATATTATACTAAAATTGTACTTAATTTTTGTTCTTTCTCACTGCCTCACTCTCTTTTTCTCTCTCTGTTGTTTATGATCATATTGTACGCACAAGCCTATAGGCTCCGGCATAATAAAATTACTATCTATCTATTTATCTCTCTCGTCAATATATGGGATGAATTTATCGTGTAAAGTTAAAGGGTTACGAGAAGAAGAGAAAGAGAGAAAGAACCCGAGAAGAGGGTAACCACGCGGGATCATGTCGAGAAATGGGGAAAGATAGAAAGACAGAATATTCGACGATATCCACGCGTATGGCGAAATGTGTACGATGATGTCATTCTCTCGGTCGTCGATCGTCGTTCAAGCCAGAGTTATACTCTGTATATACATGACGTCAATTTATCGCGCTTAATTTTAGCGGAGTTTCAGTTCATAGACCTTTTATGCGACGCTTGAACAATAATAAAAGGAATATGGGAAATATTACGTGAATTTTTTTGCATATCAGGAGTCATGTTAACTCGAAATTTTATCCAATACATATACAAACAATATTTTCAAGATTATATTGTAACATCAAGTACTAATCATTATAAGAAAACAAAGCACTACATGGACCCGGTCTTTATAAAATAAAGACTTATAAATAATCTATATATGTAAAAAAGTTTTTAAAGAAGTAAGAAAAGCACGAGAATGACATAGTTTTTATATAATTATTATATGAAATCATTTTGTTGCCAAGTAAACATATATTTTCAAACATCTTCATATTTTCTTCAATTAAAAATTGGTGGTATAGGTGCATTCAGATTATATACATATATTTTAACTGAAAACCGTATACGTTGGACGATTAGTATATTGTCCGTAAACGCCATTTATTAATCGTTGAATTGATGCAAGAATTTCATTATTTTGTTTTTTTAGTTGGAAACAAAATCACTTCATATAATGTCTGTAACAACTATTTCATTACTTGGCGTACTTATTTTCTTTGTCATGCAACGTTTTTTTAGATTGTAATGATAAAAACGGAATGTTAAACGCAAAGTTCAAATTGCATGCGTATCAATAGAATGTTTTTGTTAAAATAATAAGTGTTTAGGGTTTTTCGTTTGGAAATCTGATGAGTGAATAGTGCAAAAATAAAGGAATACTATTAGAACACTCGGTATACACGAAAATTAACGCACATAGTAGCGTGTTTTGTTAGTTTTATGTTTACTGTGAAATGGACACGGAAATGAGGTATAGGTATACATATATGGATATTGGATGAAGAATAAAAGAAAATGAGGAACGGCCACGGCCAGGGCCCTCGACCCTGTGCCGGACTCTCGCGCTACTATCGATTGTTGAACGCGCCGGGGCTGTCTCCGTGTGCCGCGTTCCTCCTCCGCCTATTTTCCTCTCCTCTCTTCTCCTCTCTTCTCCTCTCCTTCTGCCCTGCCTGTCTGGCTCCCTCCGTTCCACCTCTCCGATGCCTCTACTCTACAGAATCCCCATCTCCACCCACGCACACTCCCATCACAACTAAATTCATAAAAACAACATTTACAGAAGTTTCAACTCAAAAATGCGCATAAATAAAAAAAACAAAAACCTGTTATCTCTTTTCTTCGAGAGATGTAACTTACTTTTTAATTTACAACTAGTTAAAATTTCATTTTACTGATGGAATATAATATTGACTAATAGTATTAATGATTTGAAAAATCAGTACGGTTAAGTTTATTGGATGGACTTTAGCTATAGGTTTATTCCTCAATGTTTAAGTCAATACGTATACCGCCACATATCATGTACATGTTAAATTTAAATTGTTTAATTGTTAAATTTGCATACATGTTTCAACTTCCAATAAGATTCACCACGTATAGCATCGAAAACATTCATCTTTAAAAATCATAATTTTCAGGACTTTCATAACAGCACATTTTAAATATTGTAAGTTCCCATCCTAAATACATATTATGAATTTTATGTAATGAAACTTCGCAAAGTTTTGCATTATGCTTTCTAGTACTTCAAAGAAAGTCTTCCTTAATTTAAAAAAAAAAGAATCGTATAAGATTTTTTCCAGTAATTTTCATGCGTACAGAGCAATTCAAGGTTATATTTACAAATAATAATTTTCGATTAAAAGCGTGTTGCTTTTTAATCAACAATTTGCAACAATTTTTCTTTTGCGTAAGCTTAAACTTTACATCGTATAAAGATAAACTAAGGAAATGTTTTTATTTGAATGTAAACCTCCACAAATGTAAACGTAAACTAATAACAAGAGCAGTTCATTTCAGAAATATTGTATACAAAAATCAAAATACCCGAACTAATGAAACGTCCCAAATACATAAAAGCATCTGCCGCCCAATATTAGAATACAGTCACCCCATATTTAGCAACTGCAGGAAAATCGCCTAAAACATACTAAAAACAGTCGAAACTACAACGCTAAGAAAAATGACGAAAATTCGCCATAATAGAAATCGCTTATACAATCCTTAAAACACTACGCTATTCGCTCTATGTAAAATTACACCGCTAGAAAGAAGACTAAAAACATTAACGAAAGAATTCGCAAACAAACAATACGACAATATCAAAGAATACTGCGCTAAAGTCCCACATGAAGCGATACGAAAATATAATAACCCGGAGAAAACAGTCTTTGAAAAAATAGAAATAGCACATAACCAACAATATACCAACAAAAATAAGGATTGAAACATCATTGACAATTTTTCAAGAACCGTCAAATAAAAGACTTGACTAACAAAACTATAAATTAACATGAGTTGAAGGACCCCGGTCAATAGCTCATTGGCAAGATTGTGAATTAATTTTTGAGAATTAGAATAAATTTTTATACATAATGTAAATAACCATGCAATCTGTCAATAAATTGCAATAGTAGTAGTAGTACTACTACTACTGCTAATGCTACTGCTAATGCTAATGCTACTGCTAATGCTACTGCTACTACTACTACTGGCGGTACTACTACTACTAATAACTACTACTACTACTACTACTAATAAATTGCAATACAATACTACTACTACTGCTACTACTGGCAGTAGTGGTTCAGTTGTCAATTTGACATTTTGGCGGCTCCTCAAATTTAAGCTGGCTCAAATCATCCAAATGATCCCTACACGTCCTTATTAATCTAAGATATATTTGCAAAATATGATCGAAAAATGCAATCTTACTGTAAGTGTACATGGCACCTTCCTGTCGACTTTGGATTTCATATATTGGTTTTTTTATAACTTGGCGTCAAGACTCGACCGTGTCTTTAGATACGATCGAGACGTTAGTTTGCTTGGAAATCGAATGAAATGAATGTGTATGTTCTTATCGGGAGCGTATCGTTTTGCTGGTAATATAAGGCAGATTTTATTATATTACAGTTCAATACGAAATAACGGTTGTAAAAAAATTGTGCGCAGATAACTATGACGGATAAGATTTATGACAATTGTGGGCAAAATGTGCGGGAATAATTTCCATGACCAAAATACGATCGAGCACATAAAACATAGTTACAACTGTTTGTTCTTTTTAAAAAACAGAGATGACCTCTTGATAGATCATCCGGATAGGTTTGTCGCGATGCCACGAGAATAGAAATGATTAATTGTTTATCGACGTCATGTAAAGTCACGTGTACATATTTATACGCGCGAAGTCACGTATTACACTCTTCCTGTATCCCCCATCAAGATATCCGAAGACAACGAACTTTCGACGAAATTTCCACATCGGATTACAATACGCTCTTTCTTTCCTTTCTTCCTCAATTATTTTTTATCTCTTCGCTCTTTGCCCCTTATCTCTTAATATTCGATTTGCGATTTCCGCAGTCACAAACTTTTTTTTCGACACGTGTCAACCTTATTTTTTCCTATTTATTTTTTTTTTAAAACCTATTCTTGAGAGTTTAACTTTTTTCAAATTTAACAATTGCATAAATGTTCATCTGAATCCTTGCATCGAAAATATTAAAAACTAAAATTGCATATTCTCAAACGCAATGAATAAAATCAAGATTCTATATACAACAAAGGTGTTTTTTATGACATTCAGAGAGGATGAGATCTACCGAGATATGATCCAAAGTATCCGGAAAAAAAGGAAGGGTTGAGAATTTATCGATTAAAAGCGTCGAAAAAATGAGCAGTAGAAGTGCACTTTACGTTGACTTTCTCTTTCACAGTGAGTTCCCAAGCCTCGATATTCTACATACCTTTATTCGTGTATGTAAGAAATACATATTTAAAAGTATGTGCTGTAATTTTTCCTATCTCGGCGCTATTTTAAATCTTGTGTGTGAGCGAAAGAGAAGAGACGAGACGCGAGAACACTCGCTTGCACTTAACTCTTATTTTTCCTTCGTTCCCTCCACTTTTCTTCTGCCTCGTCTCAAATGACGTTTCCAGACTAAAATTCCACGCTCCCCAACCATTTGCGCCGCTAAGTGCAATTTGACAGTTACCGGAAAATTACACAGGAAGGGAGTAGATCGATATCGTCAATGTCACTCGGATTTTTCATATGTTCGTCTTGTTCATTTGAATTTTTGTCTTTTGCAGGCTTCAATGGACCTTCCACCGGACAAAGCGAAACTTCTCAAACAATACGACAATGAGAAAAAGTGGGATATCATATGCGATCAAGTGAGTTTTCGTTTAATGCATATTTTATCGTTTCGTCCTCTATAAAAAACCCAAACGACTTAGGAGACTTAATCCGGTCAATAAATTTTATTCGTTCTAACCGAAACGAAGATTATATTTTGTCGTAAATCTCCCGTACATCATGTTACGGCCTTTTTGTTATTTTTTTGTTTTCTGAGGTTTTCGTTTAAAAATTTGTACAAAACTTCTCTGATATGATCTGCATACATGCATTAATTTTGAAAAGGCTTCATCACGTAGATATCGAGGGTAAATATTCGGAAGTGGGACTCCGCGAAAAATCTAGCTAAAAAGCATTTGTTTGGCTTAGTATGGTTCAGATACATCATAATTGACCATTTTAACAAAAAAAATTCAATTCTTACAAAATTTTTATTCATTTACAATTTGGTCATCGTGAAATACTTTAATTGCATCGGTGGCGCATGATCATTTTAACAAAAAAAATGTATATAATTGTCAATCATATACAAAGAATTCAATTTTTACAAAATCATACATGTTTTGTAATGTTTCTGCTACTTTCATTCATTTACAATTTGTTTATCGTAGAATACTTTAATTGCATTAAATATAGCTCGAACGCGACTATTAAACGAGGGATGAGTTCGACGAAAAAGAATATCGGTTATATATCCGGACATATGATAATCGCGACGTCCATATTTTGGGATTGGACCACGTGCATAGCGCCATAGCCGTTCAATGTTTTGAGTATATGCTTCAGAATCAGGATCAACGAAATTTATCGAATGATTGACTGCGAGGTGTTTAATTGTTTGTGCTAAATTTGAGTTGAATCCTACAAATAAAGAAAATTAACAGTTGTCAGAAACAAATATTTTTGACCTTGTAAAAGAACAAATTTAGTTCGTATATAAACTCACCTTCTGCTGCTAGTCTTGAAACAGTCATTGAACGCGGCTGCAATTCAGAAGCCAATATTATTCTCACTACTTGTTAGTACCGCGAAAGTCTTAAATCTAAAAACTCACCTTCTTCAAAACAATTATACGATTTCCAATAATCCGACAAGATTGTTGTTTCAGTTCCAATTCTTTGCTTAATTATCGCTAACTGATGTGCATCTGATGAACGATCAGGGAATCCCTCAGAAAATACATCTTTGGAATCGCGTTCAAATCCGCCGAATATCCATTGACCTTCAACGATGCGATCGCGATTGCACTTTCTTTTGCCAAATTTGGCTTCGTCTATTTCGACAATTTTCCCAGGACCACCAAGTTGATGTGAATGATTACTGAGTAACCAATATTCTAGAACTTCCCGAATATAGCTACTCCAATTGCACATACTATCCGAATTGAAACTCAATGTTTCCCTTAAAAAATTTAGTAAACATTCGGAACACGTGAACACGATCCGAGTTTCTAGTTACAAATGTGTCCGAGTTTTGACAATAAAACTTTTCGATTGCAATATTTTTCAATTTGAGCCGTAAAATCACGCGAAACTCACATAAAATAACATTTTTGAGCCTCGTTGATAAGTTTTCCGTGATTTCGCGGTGGAAATTGTGCAAATATTGCAATCGAAAACTTTTGTAACTGAAACTTGGACACATTTATAATCAGACACTCGGAACGTATTCACACACTTTAAGAGCAATGGCAGTCACGTGACCACCCAGATTTCGTAAATTACGAATTTATCAATTACTAAATGAAATTAATTAAAAATTAGACCGTATCGCCGTTCTTTGGATCGAAAAAATAATGTATCACCTTTTTTGGGCTGAATTTTTCAATATTGAGCGATTTCCAGCAATATCTGCCACAAATTTGTAGAGGAAAATCACAAGGGGTCGGCGAGAGTGAAATTTTTCCTAGCTGAGTTCACTTTTATACTTTTGGCGATACTTCTTTGAGGGGTTTCGGTAGTGAAAATGAAAATGATAAGAACTTGATGAAATTTGGACAGAATGTTCTTCTATGAAAAGTTTGAGAGTATTATTTTTTAGAACAACAAAAATACGCTTTTTGGACATATAGATATACACACCGTGTATAAGAACGTATTTTGTTGGTCAATTACTCAACAACGACGTGGATGAAAAATTTGAAAAAATTAGTTTCTAATTATTTGAGGTATTGTGGTATTTTCGAAACCCCTTAACTTGGATTGCGCACATTGAGGGCAAAAATGCGTTGACGGTTCTTCAAAATATTTCATTTAAAATTTTCCTCAAATAATCGTATACGATGGGTGTAGCTCAGTCAAAATTCGGAGAAAGTGTGCATCTGCGTTATGAGTGGAATACTAGGAAAGTTAAAAACGTAGAAATGAAAAAAAGGGAGAGAGAAAAAGATGAGAGACGGTGAACTTTTTGTTTGACTAGGAATGGAGAGAGAGAACGCGGAAAGACGAGTAAAAGGGATCCCCTCGCGGAGTCTCGTTGTTTCTCTTTTTTTTTTGCATCACTGGTAACGTGTATAATAGCGCGGCTTGCATTACATCCGTCTCTCGGGTTACCGGCCCTTCTGGGCCTCCTCTCTCGTTGAGCGTCCCTCGACCCTTGCCCCTCTCCAGTCACTCGCCCAATCTTCGCCGAGAGCGCACATGCTGTTAATGCACGGGATCCTTCAATGTCCCTTCGATTCGACAGAAAGCCCGTACCGAAACGGATAATTGCTCGCACCGAAAGTACTCTTCATTTTTTTACGAATGCCGCGGATAGTAGTTTTCCACCTTTGCTTTCATCTTTCACATAATACAGAAATGTCCAGGAGACACATATACACTTTGGATAAATATACAATTTTAATTTTTTAATTCAATCGATAAAAATTATGAATTTGAAATTTAACAATTTTTGAGAATTAAATGATTTTTAAACTGTACGAACGTAAACGAGACAGATTCACTTTTTTCCCATCGCGTTGCTAAATATTTTTGAAAACGTCATGTCCATATATCAAAGATGAATAACTTTTTTTTCATCAAAAATTTTTGTAATTGTCTAGATAAACGTACAGCAGGCTTTTTGCCGATTGGATCAAAAGCAACAGTTGTTATAGATTTTTTTTTCTTCTACAGATTTCTTCCACAAAATATTGGATAATTGGACACGACAAAAGTATGATGAATTCTGATCATTTAGAAGAATAGCGGGTGGGTCCAATTTTCAATGAGATTTTGTTCATTATAAAATTAATGAAAAAAATATTCGAGAATTAGGCACCCGATGACTTTTGTGATTTTTCTCGATACACCTACCGATTACTATCAAAATCTTGAAAAGTTTAGCTTGAAAAATAATGACACATCCATTATTTTTTGTTAAAATAATGGCGTCTAAGGCAAGTATTTGATGAGAATTAAATTATTTATTAGTATAGGGTAGTGGGGCAGGGGGCAAAGTGGTTAAAATTTTCAATATTTCAAAATTTGACAAGATTTGATATCAACTCGCGTTTTCTTTACTAAAAACATTATATTTGATGATTTGAAAACACACAAAAATTAAAATCAAAAATCAATTAACACATTGAGACACATTTAAACGAAAATTAAAATAAATCATCAATTATTGACTTGAAACAAAAACGTCAAAGCTAATAATGAGTTAACAAATTTAAAAAAAAATGTGGTAATTTTTTGGAGGGGTACCCCATTTTGTTCGCTGAAAAATTTTTTTATCTCATGGCAGCTGAAAATTTTACTTCTTCCTGTAATTGTGATTAAAAAGCAAAAAAATATATTTAAACCCATAGCAGCATATTTAAACCCTATTAAAAAACCCTATAAAAACCCTATAAAAAACAAAAAAAATATTTAGCATATTCAAACCCTTGGAATCGGAAGATTTTCTTAAGTACCCCACTTTGCCCCCCTCCCCCACCATCTGTTATTTACAAAATCTAGTAAATTTTCCCTTGTGATTGTCGTCAGCAGAAAAAATGCTGAATTTGTTTTGCGAAAAAATGAATGAAAGTATAAAAAGGAAGATCCATTATTTTCGTTATTCACTCTATGGCGCGTTTGGCGTATCGTATTTAGCATGTGAAAGAGATTTCTCCTTTGAAGCCCTCGTCTTTCGATATTCCACGAATCGCGTTATATGTACAGATGCACGATATACTTGTATAAAGTTAGTTGAATATGCCATATCGGCGAGAGCAGATCCTCATCTCCATGTGGTCGTCTGCTGCAATCGTGCGATTTTACATTTTAAAATCACATACCGGGTGTCCCGAAATCATTTTATCCCCCAATCTAATCGTATTGAGATAAAAATCTAAATCGACACTTCCCGCATGACTCGTTCCGACGACATTTTTGATGTTCAAATTGATAAAAATCAAAACTACGAGCTAATTATATTTTAGTAATTACATTGATTTTGTTCAATATCTTAACGTCGATCAAACGCTCGCTGGCGATTTACTCTCATGTAATTTTGTCATCCTTGAATTTTAACGATCAAATGAGTTTATTTTTATTGTCGCGGGATTATTGTAATTGTTTCAACTTTTATCTTCAGAATCGCGATTGTCTTTTCACCAGCGCGTGGAAAAGAGAAGGATTTTTTTTAATCCGTCAAGAGCTGCCTCGCGCGGTCACTCTCACACGTTTGAGTCGTCACGACGAGCAACATCGTGAGTCATCCGCGTGAGGATGGAACACTCTTGAGAAAAAAAAAGCCGTAAAAAAAATCGGCACAACGAGTTCCGTGCGAGATCGACCATCTTTTTCGGAGGAAAAAAAATTCTGACGCGGAGGATTCACAAACAATATACAGGGCGTTCCATGTAAAACAGAATTTCATAATTTTCTATTATTATATTTCAATTTGGATAAATCGATGGGCTTTTAAAAATACGCGATAAAAAAAGCAAGCGTCGATAATGAATCGATGCTAACAAAGAATAAAATAAAATGCGCTCCTGCATAATTCGCGTTTCGTTTTGTTCTGCTGAATATCTCGATCTTTTTAGCATGTCCCTTTCTCCTCTTTCCTTTTTTTCCTGCATGCTTGATAGCAGGAAGGCGTTGCAATCTCGAATACAACGGAGCATGCGGGAACATTGCACTTTCACTCGTTTAAATGATCCAGCATCGCGCACGAGATACTCGCTATCGAACAGTAAACAGGAAAATTGCTCATCGCGGAGATCCATTTTTTTTGGTTAAAATATAAGACTCGCTCGACGACAAAAAAACTCGGATGCGCGAAAAAAAAAAGATTATCCCTCCTTCGAGTTTCCTCGGGTCTCGAAATAAATCGAGGCTTATTCTGAGAATTCACATATATTATTGCACGCTTGTGTGGAAAAATACTTAACCGGGCGGGGATTCGTTGGATCCGTAAAAGGCTCTTTCTCCGTTTTCACGCATCGAGCGACACATCATGCACGAGAATCGACGAAATAATTGAAATTTAGACAAATACGGCCACAATTGAATCAAATATTAATTGGAGCAGACGACGTTGAAGTACGCTGATTGTTTTCTTTTTTTAATGGCGAGATGAAGACTGTAGAAAGTGATGAAGAAAACGAAAGACTTTGAAAATTATAGATAATAACTAAAAGGTTAACTAAGAGGAAAGAAAAATTTTCATTCTGTTACCACAAACAAAAATATGAAATATACAAAAATGGAGAAATTCACGAACCAATTATTGAAAAAGTTTTTTTCGTACGAAACGTCACACGAAAATTGCAAAAAAAATCGATCTGACAATTAGGGAGTTGATGTATGATAATCGAATTGAGATGGCTGTTTAGTAAATCGAAAAACTTGAGAAATGGATAAAACTGAAATTTCAGGGTCGTTTACCAGACAAATTATTCCAAACGAGCTAATTAAAAATTCGGATTTTAACATTGCTCTTATGGGGATCAAAATTCATGGAACCGGATTTTCACCGGATATGTAGGTATGACATTGGGGGAGGGGGGCAAATGGGGAAAAATCTTTCGATTCCAAGAGTTTACATGTGCTAAATCTTTTGTTCTTCAATCACAATTAAAGTAAAGAAAAAAAATTTTCAGCTCCCATGAGGAGGTACTCCTCCAAAAAGTAGTAAAAAAAAATTTTTTTTCTTATAATTTAGAAATATTGAAAATTTTTACCAAATTTTTGGGAAACCCCATTTCCCCTCCACCCTATCTGTGTACTCAAAAAATTGAAAAATAAAAGATTCACGCTGAGACTGAGATCACTCGAGCATTTTTTTCATGCACGCTTAATTAATTCCGTTTTAAAGGATGTAACAGTAATATATTATATTTATACGTTGTTTATTGTTTTTACGAGCGAAGCGAACACATGGGAGCTGTGTGTTGCCGAAACTGTACGTCCGGACAAAAATTTTGAACCTTACGTAAAAAATATGACGTCCGTTGACATGAACGCGAAAAAAGTGCTCGTGAGCCTAGAATCGTAAGAAAAAGAATGAGAAAAAAAATAACTTTGCGATAAGAATAAGAATAAATGGAAATGGAACAAAGTAACGAAGTATAAAAAATAATTGTCACTTTGCACAAATGAGTTTGAGCGAAGGTAGAAACAAAAACAATTACTTTGTGACAGAATGGAAATTGTAAGGATACAGATTAAGAAAATGAGATAATAAAATTGAGGGAAATTGGAAAAAAGTCATGAAAAACCTATCGGAATGAAAATTGTAGAGATAAAAATGAAAAAAAAAACAATTTCGCAAAATGAAAATAGTATAAACTAAGAATGAAAAAAGGAAAAACGTGTTTGATAAAAATAGATGAATTTTGAAGAAAGTAAAACGAGGAAGGAAATTTTTGTTGCGATAAGGAAAATAAATGGAAATAGAACAAAGTAACGAAGTATAGAAAATTATTGTCACTTTGCACGAACGAGTTTGAGCGAAGGTAGAAACAAAAATGATTACTTTGTGGCAGAATGGAGATTGTAAGGATAAATATTAAGAAATGAGATAATAAAAATGCGAGAAGTTGGAAAAAAGTCATAAAAAAGCTATCGGAATGAAGATTGTAGAGATAGAAAAGAAAAGAAAAATTTTTTTCACAAAATTAAAGTAGTAGAAACAAAGAATGAAAAAAAGAACAAAACATTTATGATAAAAATAGATGAATTTTGAAGAAAGTAACGAGGAAGGAAATGTTTGTTGTCATTTTGCAGGAACGAGTTCAAGCAAAGGATCCGCCCTCTCACTATCTCACCAAGCTCCGAACTTATCTCGATCCGAAAGCGTCGAGAAGCCATCGAGTAAGTGTTCCCGGTCGGCGTTTCTCCATTACGGACGATTGTGATTGATGAGACCCCTCTTTCCTTTATTAAACTCGCGGCGATAATCAAACTGGATAACGATAGAGATGCATTTTCGCTTTTTTTTTTTCATTTACTCTAATCAACAAAGCACATATAAATAAGAATGGAATGATATATTTTTTAAAAATACACAAATGATGATGATGATGAGTAGACGATGCTAAAATATAATAATCGATCTTGCCTTTGCGTACGAGAGAAAGAATGGGCTCGTAAAATCCGTGCCTCGGCTCTCGCTGATTCGTAATGCAGGAAATGTATTCATCGAGTATTTCCTGTCCGGTTTTGTACTATTTATAAACCATGAGTAGAACCTTGACTCTCGAAATAATTCCCGCCAGTTTGCTTTTATTAAA
The DNA here is from genome assembly GCA_030522605.1 of Cremastinae sp. B BG-2022a. Classification (NCBI taxonomy): domain Eukaryota; kingdom Metazoa; phylum Arthropoda; class Insecta; order Hymenoptera; family Ichneumonidae; species Cremastinae sp. B BG-2022a. The sequence goes on along the minus strand of JAPYYX010003632.1, from coordinate 4,529 downwards.
TTATTGGCCATTTTCCATTTCTACAAAATGAAGACCGGATTCAATTAGTCGAGCTCGTAAAATCATTAAAAAACTATTAATGGGGAAAGAGGCTCATCGTCACTCGGTTATTTCGTTAATATTTCGACACTGGATTATTTTATTTATTTCTTTTTCTACCGTTTCGTTTGAAAAAACGAGGTGAAGAGAAAAACGACCAATACTAATCCATTACACAGTCGTATCGTTTCTTTACGTTCTTTCAGAAGAGAAAAATGGTCGGGGAATCGACATCGACCCAAGTCCTTCGAGACTTGGAAATTTCCCTTCGTACGAATCACATTGAGTAAGTTCCAACGTATAGAATTATTGCATAATCAGTATTTATTATTAAGGATGTACTCGAGATAATTCGAAACGGTGGCAAAAATCGGAAAATTTAATCAGCCACTGATAATAGAATTCTAATACTTTTGTGCAAATTTCAACTCAATTCACCAAATCGTTAAAAATTTTATAACAAATTGAATATTTTCGTATTAGAAATTATAATAAGTTATAAACATCGAAAAAACGGTAATAGTTACTTGTAAATTTTCTGTCAAATTTTATCAACTTTTACTAAACAATTTTTAAGAAATTATGTTACTTTATGTGATACCAAAACTACTTTATGTGATAACAAAATGAATTTCCCTCTCTAAAAGTACGTAAAAATTGATTAAAACGATGAGGTTTTGTTGATATTTCTTTTCTGCTAGTACATATAAAAAATGTTAATAACCGAGTTTAATAAATTTTGTCGAAAATTTTTGGGTTTTTAATTGTTTACACAATAAATAGTATGAAAATTGATAATAAAACGTTGGCACTATCGAGAATTATTCTAAATAACATGATACAAAATTTAAATTTTCTAACAAAAAAACGAACAAATTTTAACAATTCATTATGAAAAAGTTCCTTTTGTCAAGGATTCTATCTTCAGAAAAAAAATTCTATAAAAAGAAAAAAAAATGTTTATTTTGAGTTTGAAACTTTTCGAGAAATTTAAAATAATGGCAAAACTTTGCAGATGGGTGCGTGAATTCTTGGACGACGAGAATCAGGGTCTCGACGCATTGATCGATTATCTGAGCTTCAGATTACTCATGATGCGACACGAGCAGCGTTTGCTCGAATCTAGAACGAATTCCGAGGAAAAATTGCAAACGAGTGAGCTCATTTATTTTTTTCGTCTTTTTCAAAAAAAAAAAAAGAGAACTTTCGATCGATTTTATTTTTATTAAAAATATATGAAATTTAAGGCGGAACAGCACCAAATGATAATTCGTCGTTAAACAACGGATGTCTGCGACCACCTTTGCACGAGCTCAAAGACAGTCCCGGCGTTAAACGAAGATCGAGACACGTTGCTCGTTTAAACATGGGCGAAGCCAAAGACGACATTCACGTTTGCATACTGTGCATGCGCGCCATCATGAATAACAAGGTAACGAGAAATAAAGAAGAGCCAATCTTTTCCACGAATCGCTTTTCCAATATTTATCCCTATTTTTTCTTCCATTTCATTTTTCATTTGATTTTTTTTATTTACAGTACGGTTTCAACATGGTAATACAACACAGGGAGGCCATAAATTGCATCGCCCTCAGTTTGATTCACAAAAGCTTGAGGTACATATTTCTCCCCTATCAATTCTTTCAATTTAATATACTTAATATACTTAATAAAATTAATATACTTCTGTTGAAATTTTTTTTCCCAAATACTTCGAATAAAATTTAAATCCGATAGTGTTTGAAAATTGATAGATTGCTCTTGGATTTTAGGTATCGTGCATAGTAATAACAACTCCTAAACGTTACCTAAAAATACTGATTTAGATTACTGTTTTTGAAAATTAGTCTAAAAAATACAGAAAAAATTTCAAGTTTGTTCTATGTTTACAAAATTTTGCACTAAAAAAAAGAAATGTATAAGAAAATTAATAAATGTGTATAGGAAAAATTTTTACGGACACGATGAATAAAATTGAAATAAAAAATTGATATTTTAAAATCAAGGCATTTCATTTTAAATCTTAAGTGCCGTACAGTAATGAAAGACATAGAGGTCGCATTATACCGAAAATATGTAATATACAGTGGACTGAACATTTTTACAAGGTATTTCTTTTCTCATTTCTTTTTTCAAATTTTGTCATTAAATTTTCAATCACTTGAGTATTGTATTTGCGTTTCGATATGCCGAGTTGGCAAATTAAATGTCATATTTTATAGTAAATTTTACACACATAATTTTTTACAATGTACAGTATGATATGATAAAATAATTATTTTTATCTCAAAATCTGTCTGGTCATTTCTTAAATCGAGCGTGAATAAAAATATCTTCCGTAAGAACGTGTATATTAGAGATTAATTTTAAAAATCAATATCTTCACTTCCGGATGATAAAACGTCTTGAAATTTGATATACATTTTTATTCAAGTATTATCTAGACCTATGCAAAATTAAAAAAAAAATCTGTCTAAAAAAATTTCACGCGACTCCCACCTGATACCATGCTTCAGGAGGGAAATTTGACAATGAAGGGTTCATTATAACAAGAAACAAATTCAAGTTGATCGATTTTTTCCGACATTCATTAATATTGTTATATTTAATCATTTTTATTATATTTGTTTAAAATTCGTTTGATGTTTGTTTCAGGACGAAAGCTCTTGTTCTGGAACTGCTAGCTGCGATATGTCTAGTGAAGGGTGGCCATGAGATAATACTCTCGGCATTCGACAATTTTAAAGAAGTTTGCAGCGAGAGGCGAAGATTTACGACTTTGATGGCGTATTTTACGCAGTACGACAATTTTCACATAGAATTTATGGTCGCGTGCATGCAATTCGTGAACATTGTCGTTCACTCCGTCGAGGACATGAATTTTCGCGTGCATCTGCAATACGAATTTACGAAATTGGGTCTGGATGAATATCTGGAAAAACTGAGACACACGGAGAGCGAAGATTTACAGGTAAAGAAAAAGAAAAAAACAACTGAGACTCGTCATTAGTAAATTTATTATCTCCATTCGTTTGTTCGATTTTGACGCTCTCGTGGAACGATATGACGTTAGAGTTTCGAAAGCACGTAAATAATTTCATCAGCGCGATGTTAACGGGAGTCTCTAATTATTTCACGACCGTGAACACGCAGGTACAAATATCAGCATATCTGGACAATGTTTTCGATGTCGCTGCGTTAATGGAGGACAGCGAGACGAAGACAGCAGCATTGGAAAAAGTCGCCGAGCTCGAGGACGAGCTTGGACACGTGAGTGAATTTTGTCCACGCGCTAATTTCTCTTTTTTTTTTAACACAAATAATGAGATTGGTTTTCCTGTTTTCATTATTAAGAAAAAAAAATAGAAAGAAATGAAAAATAAATCTCGTATTCGCAGGCTCACGACAGAATGGCTGAACTGGAGCGGGAATCATTAGCAAAATTAGCGGAATTGGAGACGGAGCTCGGAGCGATAAAGATCGAATACGTCGAAGCGCTCGAAGCGCGTCGTCTCGTCGAAGAGGAGTTGGCGGCTTTGAAACGTCAGAGACAAGATTCAGCGAGAAGGCAGAGTGTGCTTGAGAGCAAAATAATCGAACTGGAAACTCTCACCGGCACGTTGACGAAAGGGACAACGTTGTCTGGCCTGAGAAATGGCTCAGCCGGCGGTGAAACACCGACTGCCGATAACTTCGCCGCGTCATCCGCAAATTCTGCGTTACCATCGTCCGCTGTGTCGTTACCGTCTGTCGATAATGCAGTCGCGCCGGCCCCTGCCCCACCTCCTCCGCCCCCACCGCCCTGTCCACCACCTCCACCCACGACGAGTCAAGCTTTTGGTGACTCGAGAGCTCCTCCTCCTGTACCGATACCTCCACCGCCCGCTGGAATGATGCAAGCACCCGATGGCGCGATGACTATCAAACGAAAGGTATTTTTTTTTTCGAATGCAATTCCTGTATGGAACGCAATTACCGAAACCTTCATTCCATTTGTCCTTGTCTTACGTGCAAACTCTAAGGTCACCGGACCTTCGGTCCTTAAAGTGGGAGTCGCGTGAAATTTTTTGAGACAGATATTTATTTAAGGAGGAATCGAAGGTATTTTTGAAATGGTAAGAAAAAGTTAAAATTTTGTAGACTTGTTTGAAAACGGCAAAAAAATCTTTGTGCCAAATTTGAGATAGATTCACTGAATGGTTTTAAGGGGTTACATCTAATCATCGGCCGAAAAAAAGCATGTTTTTTTGACATTTTTTTTGGGAAACTGATTGCAGTTTTCGAACTGTTTCTTTTTCCATAGTAAAGGGTATATTGTTTACTATGATTCATATTTTTTTCGTGAAAGAAATTCACAAATGGAGCAGATATAATATATTTTACGGACCGCCGTCCAGAAAAAGGCCTTCCACGGTGACCACTATAACTTCTACACCGATTATCAGAAATAAAAAACCAAATAGATTCAGTTTTTGTATTGTATTATCTAG
>JAPYYX010003631.1:0-19596 GCA_030522605.1 Cremastinae sp. B BG-2022a | reverse complement strand
AAAGACTATTTGATATTAAATTTTATCAAAATTTGAAATATTGTAAATTTTCACCAAATTTTTGGGGTACCCCATTTTGCCCTCCCCTCCCCTATAAATTTAAATTTATCGATAGCACGCCAATTTTCAATTGTTGAATCTATGCAAAAATTTTTCATGTAATTTGATGAACAATTACAAAGAAATTATACAAAATGATTTTGTATAATTTTGTAAAAACTATTTTATTACTTGGAATACTTTTAGACTTTATCAAAACAGTTTTTCTCTTACATTTGATGTGTCATTAAAATTGTTTATGCATTTAGTTGACGGCGGTAAGATGATTGTAAAGAGGTCATGAAGCGAACGTGTAGAGATGAAATAGAAAGGAAGAGCATGCAGAGCCGAAGAATCCGACCTTTCGTAGGAACCGCAAACTGAGAACGTGAGAAACACGAATTGCAGAATTCATGCGGAAAAGAGGGAGAAAGAAAAAGAGAGAATAAGAGATTGAACGCGGAGCCGCAGCTGGTGTCGATCCGAGACGGAGCAACGGGTGAACGTTAAGATCAGATTTTCATGAAGCCCGAATAATAATGGTTTGTACACGAAATGTTTCTAGTTCAATGATAAATGAAAAAAAAAAGAAAAAAAACGTGAAGAGAGGTAAAAGTGAGAAGCAAATTCGAAGCTTGAAAACCTCGGCAAGTTCGCGAGTGTCTTGACGATCGAGCACTCGCGCTCCATTGCCCACAGATTTCATTGTGTGACGAAAACAATAGAATTCAATGCGTTGAGTCATTCTTACGCTGTTTCTCAACTCTTTTCAAGAATTCGAATTCCTTATAGATAAAAACTTTATTTAAGAATGAAAATGTGCGCCTTGTTTTTAGACGGGTCGTTTGAATAATGTCGTTTAAAATAATCGTGAAATGATAAATTTTCGAGTTAGGAATGAGAGGAAACGATCCTGCCACTTTGACTGGAGAAAAAAAATCATGTGAGGTGCCACATGACGAGGTACGAATAAAAAGAATTTTTTTCACTGTACACGTTGACGCGGGTGGGACACGCGGTCGTGAATGGAATTCTCTTAAATTCGCTTATCTACAGTAATACATTTGTAAAAATACAGTCTCCGCAAAAAAGTCGAGTTCGTTCAGAGGGAAACATTTTTGGATGTAAAAAATAGCTTGGATCATAAATTGTAGACCTGCGCAATATTTTTCGGTGATTTTTTGCTCTCGTCGAGTCTCGCGGTTAGAAAATGGAGATTGTAACGAAGGAGGAGAGGCGAAGGAAGTTTTGAATGATACTGTATAGCGATACGTGTGCATGTGCACAAAGCAATTCGTGTGTCTATGTGCGCCGACTATTACGCTCAGCCTGTCGCTCGTAAAATCTCTTTCTCCTTCTCTACTCTTTTTTTCTTCGGTGTCTGTCAAAAATATACGAGAGCGGGCGAGCACAGTTGCAGTTGACGACGACGACGACGACGACGGCGACGACGAGCGTTTACGTCGGGAGCAGAGATCACGCTCTGTAAAACATCGTTCTTGCGCGAACGATCTCTCCATCGATTTTTTCAACACCGTTACATAATAAAATCCATCTGTCATACATACCGAGGAAAAAATTCTCCATTCTGAGCGTTATAAAAAATCTTACACGAATTCAAGTTGCTCGAATTTCATCTTTATTGTTATCGAACGGTATAGAGCATCAGTTTTATGCATGGCAATCCGACGCTTTTCCTTTTCGTCGATGTAAAATTTAAATACATTGCCATCGTCAAAAAACTTTTTTTATGGTTATTTGTTAGTTTTTTTTTATTCAGTTCTGGGATGGAAAAATAACTTTTTCTCGCATGAATTTTCTTTTTATTGTTGAGAGGTATATTTTTGGATTACGACATTCGATCGTTCCTCTTACTTTTTCATATAAAAAATTGATATACATCGTTCTCATCGAGAAAAATTATTTTTCGGAATTTTTTATCAGCCGTCACTAATTGTCCATCCGATTTCTGAGTTTCGACGATTCGTCATTGCGAAATCTCCATCGTGAATAGTTTGCCACGCTCCCGACCTTGTTACAGTTACCTATAAGCTTCTTTGAGTCCAGACATCACAAAGGAGACTTACAAATATCCTCTCAGCCTTTCCGGACTTCATCGTTGTGCCATATTGCACTATCTATTTTTTTAAATGCCCATTCAATTCCAGCATCACCAACGATCTGAGCGACGAGGCTCACGTTATAATTAAAAAGTAAAAACTGACAAACTTTTTATCAAAAGGAATAAAAAAGTAGTTCGTACCTATGCGATTATATTTTTCGTTTTTCTCGATTCACGAATCGATTTTCATTTTGGGTGGATACTGAACGCTGGTACCGCATCTCTCTTTTTTACGCACATTCATTGACAACGGACAATAGAAGATTAATCCACGATTGAAAATAGAAAATACTCGCGCGTTATATACACTTTGCAGAGGAGCGTTTCGTTGAGAGGGAGATTTTTATAAATTTCTCTGTTCAACGAATTTATTTAATTACTTTATCAAACATTCCAGCTCTCTTCATTTATCCACGTCGACGAGGGGGAAAAAGCAGAAATTGGAAAATTCACTCGATACACGAAACGAACGTGGAATGCGAATTTGATTGTTTTCTCGAATTTGACTGTTCCGCGAGTGGGAGGGAAATTTCGAAATTTTGGGAATGTTGAGAGAGAGAGAGAGAAAGTGGACCGCACACCGAGGACGGATCCCGTATGACTGTTCCATCGTGGCTTTTCAAACGCTTGGCTTGCACACACGCTGTTGCAATCTCGCCGTGAACCGCACCGGCTGTTTTTTTTTTCCTCCCCTCTCGCACTCGCCCGTTCTTGGACGTTCAAATCCCTCCGCGCTCTCTTCCTTTTTTTCCCCTCCAGGCCCCTCTCTCTCTCTCTCTTTCTCGATCTCTTTTCTTCGCTCCCTACTACCATTCTCTGGCAATAGCGAAGCAGCATCCCGACACTTTCATCCCGAGACTCGAACATTTCTATTCTCTCTCTCTCTCTCGTCCTCTGTATGTCTGGTCTCGCGGAGCATTCACCTACCACACACTCCGTATACCTCAACACATTCTCCTTCTGGCGGATCCCCTCCATTTTCCTATCACTCTTCTCCCTCGCTCTCTTTTGCCTTTTGTTGCCCATGCACACTCGCTATCTCTCGTTTCGCGAGCTTTCCCTCCCTCGCCCATGTCGCCCGCGCGTTCTTTTTTCTGGCCTCATCTCTCTCTCTCTCTCTTTTTCTCTTCCTTTCCTTGGCCTTTCTACGCGGATACGACGATCCTCGGAATTTTATCTCTTCCTCCTTCTCCTTCCTGTTCGTCCATTCTTCTCTCTCCCTCACTCCCGGCTTATCGCGAAATCCTTTTCTCTCACGAACACGAGAGAATATAAGCGCGACAAGCCGGCGTCGACGGATCCTCACTCCGATTCTCTTTCCCTCTTCTCCTCTATTTCCCTCTCCGTATTTCTCTCGGGCGTTCTCTCCTCTTCTCTCTCCTTCTCACGTGATCTCTACTCTCCAGCTTCAACGTCTCAGCTTGCAGATCCGCAAAAAAAATGGGATCCCCGCTTCTCATCCTCGAGGAATTATGGATTTACTTTTGAGGAAGTCGAGCTCTTATTCTTATTTTTCTTCGGCGAGAATATCACGAGACTTGGAAAAATATCGAAAATTCATTGCAGCAATTACTGGAACGTTTCCGAATGGGACTTTCTTATACAGTCGAAGATAATTTTGTCACGCTTACATCAAGCCACCGGATTTAATGAAACCACGCGTATATCTAGATATACCTACATAAAAATTGAATTGACGAGGTTGAAATTTGTTTTCAATTTCTTTCGATTATTCGTTCATTTATTATTCACGAGTATGATAATGAGACCCGCACGTACGAGGGATAGATTATCCTACATTATCGTGAGAAACGAGTTTCATCATTATTATGCAAATTCATGAACTATCCAAATTTTCCAATCGAAAAAGTCAAGTGCTGGCGTATATATGACCGGGATAAAGCCCACGAAAATACCCCAATTAATGCATTCCAATGGATTTTATAATAACGAAACAATTTTGCCAATAATTTATCATGTTTTCTCGATGGTTATGGAAAGCCTATTTTATTCGTAAATAATGATAATCCTTGAAAATTGATTGAAACTTCAAGATCAATATTTTAAAAATATCGAAAGTAGGTATGTGAAAAATTCAATGTGCAAAGTGTAGAAATAAAACAAATATACATATGTTTCTGGCATCATATGGTAAATTGGTATGAAATTAAACAATAATTTAAACAGTTCTGTAAGCGATTTACAAAAGCGGAATTTATATTGCAGAAATAAATTTCGAATAATCCAGATTCCAGAAGCTATTTCCGATCGGAAATTACACACGTTCGTAATTACTGTCGACTTTTTCGTAAATGCATGATTCCTCGAACTTTTTTGGTAGCTGAAAAAACGGCGAAACGTGTGTTATCCGTAAATTTAGGTCGGACGAGATCCACGAAGGATGATTAACATTTACATTCCGAAGTGAAAATGAAAGAACATCGTACGGAGGTGAGGGGAAAATGAGAAAAGGAAGGAACGTGTCTTGTTTGATGCGTAGTTTTTGTTTCGCTTCTTAATAACGAGCGAGTAACAGAGAAATGTTTCATAATTGTTCCTTTCTCCTGATTATCTCTTATCTCGTCTCTGAAAGTGTCCATCTCTTTGCTGCAGTCTCGAATAATAATGTCTCTTTCTTTTCTGGAGCGTAACTGACTTCGAAGCACGGGGAGGTTTGTAACGGCGCCCGACGCTCGTCTCTCATTCGAGTACGACGAAACGACAGTTTTGCTCTCCCTCGAGCTTTCTCGACGCCGGAATATACGAAAGTGCATGCATGCACCACCGCGAAGAACGACGTCCTCATTCCCTCTCGTTCTCCCTCACAAAATCTTCCTCTTGGACCCTTTTGTCCGTTCACCACACAGAGGGAAAATCCCTCCTGATCGCGACGCCGGTATCTTTCATTACAGTCGATTCCTCCGTATTTCATCCCGAGACCAAAAGAATCCTCCGCTTTGAGAATTCTTCGTCGAATGTGCATTCCAGAGTTGTTATTTTCTCGCTTCGCACTCGAGGATTTCTTTTCCTCAAAAGCCAGGAATCCGCGCGAGAGTGTGAGAATTCACGAAACGAGGAGGCAAACAAAAATGATTCTTTTCTCCTTCCTCTTTGTAATTTCACTCAGTACGGCGGAGGCAAGTAAAATAATCAAGGTAGAGATAGAGAGACAAAAAAAATAAAGAAGAAGCAGAAGAAAAAGAGGAGGAGGAGGAGGAGGAGAGAGAAAGAGCGACGAGAAGTATATAAACACACGTGCTACTTGCGTTCGTTGGTGCGTGTGCGTCCGTTCTATATGGGATTACGTGAACGTGACGCAACGTCGAGAGAGGCGTTCCACTTTCCCAGCGGGTTCAAAATTATTTTCGTCCATGATGCGAAATGCAAGAAGCACCGAGAACGAGAGAGAAGATGGAAAAAAAAGAGCATTCGAGAGGAAAAATCGAGGACAGAGAAGAGAGAGGGAATTTCGAGTGAAAAGCGAAAAGAAATTGTTTCGAAAAAAATTGGACGAAAAAAAAAGTATATCGAGAGATAACGAAACTGTTACGGTCTAGAGTGCTTGAACGATAAACCGAACAATTGTCGAACGAACAGATAGACGGAAGAATTGGAGATACGCGGCGTAACGAGGTGGTTTACTTAAATGTGTGTATGTACGTAGAGCGAGAAGAGGATGAACGACGAGTGTTTATTCCGTGCAAACAGACACGAGAGCTGAAAAATATTAGGCGAATGATCGGAATAAACGCCGGTGACTACGGAACTATACACATTTGAGCCTTCGCGCGAGCGTCGAGAAGTAACAAGAGAAACGCCAGGAGGGAGGAGAGAGAGCTTGGCTGATCGGGATTTGTGCTAATGAGGTTTGGAACATATACGCTTGAGTGTTTGATACAGGAAACGTGATTACTTGCACGCATCGGAACCATCTGAGTGAACTGCCGCGGGAGATTCATTGCCGGCATCACGAGTGCTTCGAGCAAACATTCCTCAATTAAACAGTAACATTCAAATGAGTTTACTCTGAGGATCATATCTCTTATTCTTATCATTCATAATGCACTTATTTATGAAAAGTCGTCAAAACTATACTTACCTATATTATTAAAACTTATCACAGCTTTTTTCGCCGTTATAAAATTGAAGCATTTCTTGCACGATATTGGTACTCACACTATAAATTTGTTCAATCTTATCCACGTTGATTCTAAATCTGACGTTAAGGAGACTCTGACGGTACCGAGTTATATAGTTGAAAAAATAATTGTTACGGTTCAATCAGTTCAGCATGCAACAAATTAATTTATTCTGAAATTCACAACTAATCTATAAGAGATTTTACAAAGCTCCATACAATCATTCATTTGATATTTTTTTATTCACTGTGCGAGTTTCTTTCCAAACTGTCCATGGTTATGAATTTCATACCTATATATATAGATGGGGAAAGACGAAGGCTCGTGGAGAACCGTGTTAATTTCAAAAATGGTAATAATTCATCACGAACCAGATATCTAAAAAGAGTTTGAAATTTTGACAGATATAACCTTTTTGATGCTCATACACGGGTATACGTGTAGTTGAATTTTTCTATTGATATCTGTTTATTAATTAAATTATCAGATTACTCTCTCATTAAATAAGTGCTGTCAGCAATTGCCATTCAGTAAATTTATACTGTCATTTTCTGCGAATGAACAATTTTCGAAGAAAAAAAAGAACCACGTCGTTATCTCATATAGCGTCTAAAAATATTAAAAATCTTTGAAAAAATAGTATCTAAATCTGTTTTGCGTCTGTCATCCCACCATATACGGGTTAAACATCACTTTAAAGTACGAATTACCACTGTCACCGTGCTGAAAGTTATTTTGCGTGAGACTGTCCATGTCCAACAATGGGTACAAGGCAAAGAGAGCCAAGTTTACGTGACACTCGGCGATCCTCGCTTATTTACCTAATTTTCGTGTTTATGCTACGCCACTCGTATATTCGACGCAAGGGAATAGTAGATCTACTATATGCTTCATTACGCCTCAAAATGAACCATTATACGAAAGCATGGACACAGATAATTAATACATATATGAGCTATAGCAGAGAGAAGGTGCAAAAAAGTGAGAGCTGAGTAAATCGGAGTTTCCGATGGGTCCTAACTTCGCGTGGAAAATCCCACAGTCGCGGTTATCTCGTTTTGCCGCGGGTAGTAACAACGAGGACCTGCGCGCAGAATTTCTGCATTTTGAAAACGGATGTAAGGCGTATGCGGGCACATACGTCGGTTTAGTATCTTTGTCGTTATACGTGATGTGCAATCTGAGAAACAGAATAATAAGAGCCGGTGAGAATTTCATTCGAAAATGCAAAACGCGTTCATCAGGGTTCGCAGACTCGGTACCCGAGTACACAAACCGAACACAGACCGGAGAAGGCGAGCTTAAGTCGAGACGGATCGAGTCGGGGAAAATAGAAGGCGCGAGAGATCCCAGTTTATCCTAGAAATTTAACGCGCCATTCCGGAAGGAGAATATTTCCCGACCCGTGCATGTGTTTTCCGCCGAGAGATTTTGAGAGATTCCCTCGGCGCGATACACATATTTGCACGTACCCGTTAAGTCTGAGTGCGCATCGAGCATATTGAAGCTAAACCATCACTATACAATAACGCTCTTTCCGCTTGCGTTCAATTTATGATAAATTCAATTGATTTTCAATCACTGACTATTTCATGATATGGTTAAAAATAATATACAGTCATGCGGTCTCTTACAACTTTTCATCCAGCTCTTTGCATCAAAATATGTCAAACGTATATCGAATTATTAATCAAATATTTGTGGAAACAATATAATTAATGAGAGACAAATTTAGTTCGCGGAACGTGTGAAATTTATCAACAATCATAGTACAAGAATAAATTCATTTCCGGGAGACTTGTCCCCGCCCAGAAATATTAATTATTGCTGAGGAGAAGTTATATAAATTCTGGCAGAGTCCGGGAACCCCGAGCATATATTCGAGATGAGTTCATAGGTGTGCATATTGACCGCAGTATATGGAGGCATATCGGCGCTCATTGGCCGCCATCGCGCACAACTCGCAACTGTTCGTAAAAGCGAAATCCACATTCATCGACGAAGATAGAAATTCAAATGAAAAGAGAAACCGACAGAGAGTACGCTCCGAGAATCGTACTCCACCCGCACACAAATACAATATGAACCAAAAGTTAGCGATCGAATTACGAAAGCTTCATCACGGTTAAAGCAAGGCTACAAACATTTCTACGAAACGAATGAAATTCCACTCCTGGAATTGGTAAATATCACACATTTTTATCTTGCAGAATAACCAAAATACATTGAAAACGTATCGGACAAAGTATTTTTTAGTCAATAAATAATATTTCGAATATTTTTGAAAAATTCAATTTGTCCGATCGCATATGTATGGGTTTGGTAAAAGCGCGTACGCCAAACTTTTGAGATTCGGTGTATAGACATCGCACATTGAAATGGATTTATGGCATTCGTCAAGAATTTTCATCTATGATTCCCTATGTGTGGCTCATCGTACCAACTGCAATCAATTTTGCCTCTGAAATTTATACATTTATAGGTGTAAATGCACAATATGACAATATACATACATATATAGACGTCATAAAAGAGATCGTATACAGATATATATCATTGAACCCTCTGTGAGACGTGTGGTGCACTACGTACAAAGGTAGAGAATCGTCAAAGGACTTGGAACAATATTGCTTGATTTGTGCACGCACCGTGTGTGTATTCGCATTTGATAACCACGCATAATTTGCCGCGTTCTAAATTCTCTTTGAAAACGTGAACTGCGCTTCCACTACATGTATATCCGCGCAATTCCTCATTTTGTTTTACGAGCGTGCACGTTTTTGCAAAGTGTTATATTGTTATTCTTAATGTTCGATCAATTTTTGGCAAGGACAATTAAATCGGAATAAAGGAAATTGCCATCAGGATTTTGAGCGTTCGGTCGATCGGAAAGGACAAAGTTCGTCGTGATAAAAGTTTATAATTCGAATGGCTTCATCGCCTGAACGTAGATGTACGAGGCGTCAGTTTTTTTATCTATCCTCCAATAAATTGATAAATTGATGAAAGCATTTGTGCATGATCGAGAGGCTTCCTCGAAAGGTCAGATCTGGCAACTTCGAGATCGCTGCTCGACTCTTCGAAATGTCAGAGCGAAAAAAAAAAAAAAAAAAAAAAAAAAAAAAAAAAAAAAAAAAAAAAAAAAAAAAAAAAAAAAACGAGAAACTAGATTTTCTATCGTATTCGACGTGAAACGTACGATGCGCCGACTCTATAAAATTCCATGCGCACTTGGACTAACGAAACGAAAGTACACTAAACGTCCTCTAATTTTTTTTCGCGAGCGTCGCTCTTACTCGAATCGGGATGAGTCCACGTTCCACTCCCCTTATATTTCATTCCTTCCCAGCTCCTCGAGCAGTCCCTGAAATACGGTTTTGTCTTTTTCACATTTTGCGAAAGCGAGCTCTTTTCTCTTAGCTCGTTCGTCGTCGCCGCGGCCGTATCTTACTCCATACGAGAACGAGGAATACGTCGGGCGAACCGGGAAAGTTGAATTTCTCATTTACAAGCGATGAGAAGCGAAGAGGAAAGGGAGAGAGAGCTAGCGAGGGAGCAACTTGGCACTCCGCCAGATGATTGTCTATGTAGTTACCTATAGGACCGCGAGAAGGACTCTCACCAACTATTTACCGCTTCTTCCTTTTCTTCGCTCTACTCTTTTTCTCCCTATCCCCAGCGTCGTTTCGCTTCTGCACATTATCTATACACGTATAATACGTATAAAGAAAGCTGAGAAACGAAATAAGACGGTTCCTGGCAAGCCTCGAGAAGAGATAAAAAAGAGAGAAAGAAAAATTGTAGGAAAAGTTTCTTCTCCGTGTTACACGGTAAGCCAAGCTCAATTTGACTTTTTCCACTTTTTTCCCCTCCTTTTATTTTATTCCCTTTTTATATTTCTCTTCTTTCATGTTATTCGCTTTTTCTTATTTCTTTCGAGCGAAGTGTGGTCTCGTTGAGACGAGGGTGCGTGACGAGGGTGGAAGGAGAATGAAAAGGAGAAGGAGGAATGGATGCTGAGAGAGACGTAAACAAGGCTGTTTTCTTCAACGTAAACGAAGATAGACAGGACTCTTCTTACATTTTTCCGTTTTCTTTTTTTTGTTTATCTTCCTCGTGAAAGAGCAAAACAAGAGAATGTCAGTGTCTGAAGGTTGAAAGGAGAGTCTACGGTGATATCGGCGGTTGAGAATTTTTACGTTGGGTTCTCGGTTCGGTGTAGGACGCGCGTACGACTCCCCGGGGACTCGTGTGTCCCAGCGTCATTTCGTTCCCGATGGATTTAGCCCTCTGTGCTCGACTCCAGCCATAATTCTCCTCAACCTCTCTGTCTCTCCATTTGCTTAACCACGCGTCTCCCTTTTCTCCGCAGGGTCATGATGTTTCGTTGGACGTACGCGACGCCTAATGGGACTGTGTGGGGTATGCGCGAACTAGCCGAACCGTGAAGCATCGAGGGCGCCCTCTGTTGGCCCTAGTACACTCGGCATTAATGCACCGTACATCTGCGTTTCTCGGTACACTCGTTGTATACACACACACACACACACACACACACACACACACACACAAACACACACACGCTCCGAATGTGTATAGAGCCAAAGCTCGGAGAAGCTTGTATTATTGCCAAGCAAATTCCGCCCTCTCGCCGCTTATTCACCTTCGCCGAGTTCACAGCCTGCAAAATCGGTTCAGCAAAGCTCATGTACCGCGCTGTATTCTCTATACATATACCTCGTACATAATTTAACATATTATTTCGTACGCCTACGTCGATACGATGAACCTCCGAGACTGCTCCTTTGAGAAGATCATTACGAAGGTTAACTCGAATATCTCTAACGAAGTCTCACCGGGAGTGCATCTCGCAGGTCGAAATGAAGACACGCTCGGAGTTTGAGGAAAGATCTTCGGAATCGTTGGATCGTTTGGAAATTCATTGGAATAACCGCACTCTCTGGCCATCGAAATTATGAACCTTTTACCGGGTATTCGGAGAAGCGATGCCGGACCCGAAAAGTTATGTCCCACTGCCTGGGGCAAGGTCGAGTCGGGAATTCCATCGGTGCGGTCGAATGCGGCCGAGATTCAGTGCGAACGTGTCCAGGTATGCGCGTATATTTGTATGTATCGGATGTGCGGCAATCGAATATTGACGGAGCTCGAAACGTGTAAGCGGCAGGTGGGGGAGGAGAGATGCGTCAATGCTCTGGGCGTGTTCGACCCTCCGATCTTAACCGTAGTCGTTAGCTCTTAGCGATTGTATGCCAGTGTATACACCATGCGGTACAGGAGGAAATCCTGAGCTTCGATCACTCTCTCTCTCTCTCTCTCTCTATCTCCGTTCTCGCTCTCTTACCCTTGCCAAGATGGTTTCGAAGGGGATTTGGACGGGTAACGTACGCTTGGGCACACACTAGCTCGCGCTGAGGAGCTTATAACCCTCTGCCCGCAATCCCTTTCTCAACCAGAGTAAGCGAGATGGAGACAGAGAGAGAGAGAGAGAAGGACTAGCAAACTCCAGTTCTGGAGATCAGCCCACACAACATCCCAAACGTAGTGTACAGCTAGAACAGTACTAGAAGAGGATAGACGTTAAGAGAACGTTGCACCCCGACGCAACGTTCTCCCATTAACGTTCTGGCTCCTCGTGCTGTTTCCGTCTTTGGGGTATTCCGCGCTACTGGTACACGCAGTTGGCTGCCTGACATGAGGATATGTAACCATGGTGGATTCATGAGACTCCGGAGAAGATCGATATTCTCTTGGTAGAACGGGGACGTCTCGCTGACTTGCTTCTTCTTCTTTTTGCTCTTTATCTCTCTCTTTCTCTTTTTCCATTGTACTCAGTTTTATCTCCGTTATATGCATGTGTGGACATTAATGTAGCCACTTATACTGTACCAAAAGGAGTGCAGACCAACATTAAACATGCACCAGTGCAATACGCTATATTATTCCACCCCCGAGGGCAAATGGCACCGAGCCGACTGGTGTAATAAAAGGTAAGATGCCATGGATGAAGACGCGGGTAGAGAGAGAGAGAGAAGCGGAGAGCCAAGGAGGACGAGGGAAAATGTTTGAAATAGAGAGGAGTCGGGTAATAAAGTGAAATTGCGGCTAATACCCGGAGGGTAAGTGCCATACAGAATTAACTGCTCGTCTCTATACATATACATCATAGAGGATCTGGAAAAATGGCTATGGGCGCAATGTTCTTATAGTTCCATGGAAATTTTACACGTGACCGGAATGATCCACCGGTTGCAGGTCAGAGATGCCCGAGGAAAAAAGAAGGCAGCCAGAATAACCTCCTACCGGTGCAAGTTTAACGCTTTTAAAACCAACCATTATGCGAATCGTCCAGTTGCGTGCTTCGAGGATTATATGTATGTACCAGGTGGATAGGAACGGGCAAGCGAAGAAACATTCGAGTCCGTTGCAATCTCGAGATTGCAATTTCTTCGTTTTATCTCCGTTTTTTATTTCTGTACCTATCAAAACGGATGACCGAGCGCGAAAGTTCCAAAACAATCAAGCCCAATTGACGATCCACTAAGGAGTTTTGAAAGCTCCTGAAACGAGCGTGAAGCGGAGAGAAGCTTTGGTGGTCGAAGAAGCGGTATCATCAACCTGACAGTGTGTTCCTTTTATGTTTTTATAAAATTTTCTCCCCCTCTGTCGTTGCATATTAATGAAACGGGGAAGCGTTGGTGAGGTGTTGGTCGCAAGCCTCGACATCCTTCGAATGTCCACAACAGAATGGCTGGCTCTTCGTCTCCGTTAATATTCTCTCTCCTTCTCGGAAGGACATTATCCCCTCTTGGAAGGACTTTCCACATTTCTCTTACCCTGTGGCACCCTCGGTAGCTTTTCTCCTCACGTCGCTGGTCATATGCATATGCATATCCAGCACATGCAAATTCAGGGCTTCGATGGCCTTTGCAACGAGAACCCGGGACCATCAACTCATCCTGGGCACGAGCCACCGGGAAACGTGTCCTCTCCCTTGATCCTTCAACCGTATCTTTCCGCAGCGATGCAACGCTCTGCCAGAACCCCATCTCCTCCGACGATCCTCCGCCTAATTTTCGAATATCTATATATCTATATATCCCTGATGGATGCGGTATACATATATAATGCATAACTTGATTTCTGACACCGCTCAAGTTTATCCTCCAAACAAGATTTTCCAATTCGCGGTTGAGGCTCCCTGGACAAAGCCGACGTTACGAAAACTTTCAGGTAAATGAAAAATTTGATTTCGACAATGGGGTCTTGAGCCAAGAGCTGAATTTATCCTCAAATAAATATGACAAAGGATCTTTTTTGGTTCCCATTTGTTACTTCTTTTTTTTGCGAATTCTCTGGTTTTGTCACTGGAACCGAAGAGAAGCTCCATGCACACTATAGCGTCAACTGTGGTTGCGTATATAGGAGAGCCGAAGAGGGGGAGAGAGCAGAAAATCGCGAGGCTGCGAAGGTTTGAGAGGGTCGAATGGCTCTCAGTTATTTATGTCTGCTCGGTCAGCTGAAAGGAACCCCTTTGACTCTCCGTGTCTATGCTTCTGGCTTTCGTCCTCGTGCTCGACCCTTTTTTGCGCTCTTTTCTTTTTTCCTTTCCCTCTCTTTCTCGCCTATGCTTTTTCCATGCCGCGAGCTTTTTCGTTCCTCACCCCAACTTTTATCGTTCCACTCGCGACCTTCACCCCGTAGCACGATATACGTATAGAGACGTTATCTTCTTGAATTTTACCATCGGAAAATTATCCGGACTCGCGGTATAACGAACTCTCCGTCAGGCTTTTGACCTTTCACTCGCGTTCCAA
This sequence comes from Cremastinae sp. B BG-2022a, assembly GCA_030522605.1. NCBI lineage: Eukaryota > Metazoa > Arthropoda > Insecta > Hymenoptera > Ichneumonidae > Cremastinae sp. B BG-2022a. The sequence continues at coordinate 5,461 of JAPYYX010003631.1, read as the reverse complement.
GTCAAGAGGAAAAAATAATGAAAAATGCCTTTAAATTCTTGCGGTTCCACCGAGAATCGAGAGCCTCCAAATACGGGACTGCCTCGACCGTGACACATTAATCGACGTTTACCTCGACCCTCCTGATACATCGGAATCTGGAAAGATGAAGTTTATTTCAAAATTGACTATTCGCCACATCAGTTTTTCTTGAGAAAGTGAAGCTAAAGAAGTCGTTTTTGTTTTTCATTCGTTTTGGCGAGAAAAGTTTGGACGCATGGAAAATTTAAGTGAGATGGAATGAGAGAAAAAAGAGGAGGGGAAGAGAGGAGAATAGGGAAATTGAGTGGGACGTAAAGGCGGGAGTGCATGCACAAAAGCATTAGAGCAGGGTGGAAAAGTTTTTCACGAAATCTGCCGTGGTAAGCTCGAACAAAGTTACACTTCATTACGTTCTCGCCACACGGTTTTAATACAGTTTTCATTGCATGTTCTGCAATATCATATCCAGCGTATAATATGCAATGCTATGTTACTAAAACTCATTTTCCCTCCACCTGAGCGCGTAACTACAGAGCTTATCGTGAGCGCGTCCCAAAAGCTTCGTTAAATCCACGCGTAGCAAACATTACTTCATTTGACGTCGAATTATTAATCATTCCGCGAAGCTTAATGAATCACAGAGGAGAGAGGATTATCGCTCAAGATGGACAGATTCATTTTGGAGATAAATCATTTTTCCCAGCAGCTATACGTATATGTATGTATATACTTTTTTAATCGTTTTCAACATAAAATAATCGACAACTCATGAGAATTTTTGTACACATCAGCGAATATTTCGGGAGGCAAGGTTTTTTTTCATCGATCATCTCTCGTGGCTCTCGATGGATTTTTCGAATGTATTCCGTGCACGAAAAACCAGAAGCCTCGATGGAAAAACGTGGAAGGAATGACCACAATCCTCTTTGTCAAACGTTCGCCCTTTTTTAATATCCCTTTGGTACGTAAATGAATTCCTCGAAAAATTTTAGTCCCGCGGTTCGTTACGATACACATTCTTCGAGAGAGCACCTATAAAAATGAATTTTCTATTATTCGAAAAGCAGACCGAGCTGCGAAAAAAATGCAAAGATTCGTCCGGCGACGAGATGAACTTTTTATCTACGAAACCAGGTGAGCGGAAGTAAAAAACATTCTTTGAATCCGGAGGAAGGCAAGTCGTTCAAACTCCCATCATCGCTTTTTTATTTATATACATACGCAAAAGAAGTGCAATGTATAGAGAGACGGAGTCACAGATATTACGAGACATGTACAGATCGCCGAGAATATTCGATTCAGCAACACAGAATTCAATTTCCTCGCCCTCGACATCCGTCGCGAGAAATCGGGAGATCCAAGAGCAAATAATGTAAGAAAAAGGCGAGTCGAGAAAAAAATAAATACGCATCTCGCAAAATAAGTTGAAGTGAGGGAAAAAATGTCTGTGGGGATTTGACAAGTCGATAAAATCATTGACAAACAAGCGGGAAAGGATGAAAATTGATATTGCTCCGACTTTCTTATTTATTTATTTCTTAAATCGAAGCGACGTTCTCCTGCCTCTGAACGCTTGAACTTTATTCACAGTCGCGTATCTCGAATAAGCCCCAGCACTGTTTCTCCCTCGAATGACAAAAATTCAATTAAAAGCGTAGGACAAGAGTGATGGGGGGATGAAAATAATTCGGTGCTTATGTTAATATCGTTTTTATGGAAATTGGTATGAAATTGGAGAAAGCTGATGTCTGAGGGACAAAGAACTCTCGGTAGGCTGGGAGATCGCATATGGGGTTGACCCATTAAACGTGCCGCATGGCCCTTCGAAAAAGTAGCGCACTCGAGGGCCTCCCTATCGAGCAAAGCTCTCCGTAGGGGAGAGCGGCCGAGGGCGCCGGGGAGCGGCATTTTGCGAAATTGCAGTGTCGCATGATGGTGAGAAATGCATGCAGGGCGAAAAGACGATGATGGCTCGTAGAGAAAGTTCAACGAGACCGCGCGCCAACCTTCCACTTTTTTTTCTCCTCCCACACATCTCATCCCCCCGTTCTCATTCAATCTTCACGATCCTTTGTTGTAAGCTCCCAAAGACGCGAACCGAGGGAGAGACAAGTTATTCAAGGATAGACAATGAGACAGATTTCACAGGCAGAAGATCGAGCCGGCCAGAAATATGGAGCCCGCTCTGAATAAATTTTCCCCGTTGAGATTCGATAATTCACCATTGAATTTTCAATGCGTGTCGCAAGCCCGCCACTTTGGGCCAATTTATGCCACCTTCTGCCACTTTGCGACAGCTACCTTCAACTCCTGAGAACGCTCGAGTATAAAAAAAAAAATTTTTTAAATTACACCGGATATCTCTCCATGCGCTCTAATTATCCCGATAAAAAAGACAAAGTTCCCCCCCTGCTTCTAATTTCAATTCATGCACTTCCGTCCGCATTAAAGTTTCCACGAAAAGGGATTGTTTTTCCGAAAAGGAAAACAATTGAATTATTACTTTTCATCCTGATTTCTCTATTCCTCCTTCCATTTCTCCGCCCTCTTCCATTTCCTCATCGATTCTTGATTCAAGAAAACTCATTTATCGCTGCAAATTTAATTTCAAAGTTGCCCTCGACCCCATAGAACTTTGACTTCACTGTGACTCGGTCGTCATTTTTTCATGCTCTCTCGCTCTCTTTCATTATTTCTCTCCTTTCTTTTGTTCCTTTGTGCGCCCACGCGGTTATATTCTCGCATCGCGAGACAACTCGACGCGCTCCTTTTCAATTTGCATCTCAATTCCAATTGTTTAATTATTATCATCACTATTTTCACGAATTGAATTTGGAAATGAGAGTGTATTATATACATATTTCGTAGAAGGAAACTTCTTTCCTTTCACCTTTCGCGGACTGTCTACATCGTAGAGCTCTCTGATAAATTTTATTTATCCACGGTAAATAATACTCCAGTGAATTTTTCCGATGTTAGCAAAGGATTCGAATATAAAAAACGGAAATCAAACGAAATTTTGGTTTTAGGGGGTTTTTCGATAATAGGTAATCAAGTGAAATAAAAATGATAAGAATTTGATAAAATTTGAGAGTGTTATTTTTTTGAAAATGTTCGTCGTTATTGTTTACTGAGTAATTGAAAACAGTTCTATCATTTTTTCATTTCTTTTGGATTTTGTTGAAATTTTGCACAAACGTTCTTTGATATGACCTGCATGTGTGCCCATCTCTAAAAGTAGATATCGAGATACTTATTGTCAAAAATCACAATTTTCTGGTCTCTCCCATAAAAGCACGTGTTAAACATTGCGATTTTCATTCCTAAATATCTTGACTCGCAGAGGGTAAAACGTCTTCCAATTTTGCATGGCTCTTTCTAGCACTTCAAAGAAATTTCTTTTAGTTTTTTGAAAAAATTGTAAGATTTTTTTTTTCGTGATTTTCTAACATACGTAGAAACTCAAGATCATGTTCGATGAGCTTCATTTTTGAGTATGTTATTCTTGAATCAATTTTCAACAACTTTTCTTCATAAACCTAAGCTCAAAATCCACACGATACAAAGATAAACTGACAATGAATTTTTAGATTTGATTGTACGGACGGAACTATACCGTAAGGTGGCTGTCCAGTAAATCAAAAAACTTGAGAAATGGGTGAAACTTCGCGAAGTAGAATTAAACAAACTTGGCAACATTTCAGGATCGCTTACCAGGCAAATTATTATTGCAAACCAGCTATTTAAAAATTCGGATTTGAACATTTTGCTCTTGTGGGGATATGCAGGATTTTCACCGGATTATCTTTAAAATCTTTAATAAAAAAATCTTTAAAATCTTTATCTTTAAAAAAACTTGAGATCTTATCGAAAATAAAATCTTAAGCTTTTTCAATGGTATCACAAAAATTAGGCCGTACAAATTTCGAAAATAACATGGCTGTACTCATCTGCTCGAACAAACACGGCTGACGTCATCACTTGAAATTTGAGTGTCCTTGGTGTTTTTGTTCTCAAACGAAGCAAATTTTTTCATGTTCCAATATTTTTTTGTGAAGTTTCTTTTTATATTTTCGTCAAATATTTATGAAAACATATAATTAAAGTTCGTGATTATAATTAAAATATAAGTGGGCGGGGGAATGGAAAAGCGTTGAGGGTTCAAAAGTATTGAGGATCCAGAAGTGTTGAGGGTACAGAAGCGTTGAGGGTACAGAAGTTTTGAGGGTACAGAAGTGTTGAGGGTACAAAAGTATTGAGGGTATAGCGTTAAGAGTACAGAAGTGTGGAGGGTTCAGCGTTGAGGGTACAGAAGTGTTGAGGGTGCATGAGTGTTGAGGGTGCATGAGTGTTGAGGGTACAGAAGTGTTGAGGGTGCATGAGTGTTGAGGGTGCAGAAGTGTTGAGGGTACAACAGCGTTGAGGGTACAAAAGCCTTGGAGCGGGGGGGAGGATCATCCGAATAATTACCGTAATATATAATCACAGACGTACATTTTGACTATTTTATTTCCTACTCTACGATATTTCATCAATCCCGATCACGCTAACGCTTAACCTAATGCAGATGAAACTAATGCTCGATCTAACGCTCAATCAAATACTAAATCCGAGCATCGGATTTAGACTTAACGCTCAAATTTTTTATGTATGCATTTGTATACTTGATCCCGTACGATTTCTAGAATTCATTGAAACGAGTTCCGGGATCAAGTACAGTCGCATTTAGAAGATCATTAAAATTTGATAACTTTTTTAATATCTCTCACCATTCTAGAGATATTTACCAATAGATGAAAAATTTCTTGAACATTTATTTTTTGTTGAAAAAGACGGTTATAGGGGAACGGGGGCGCAAAATGGGCGCTCCTCAAAATTTCAATATCCATAAATTTTTGGGGACAAAATGGGTCCCCCGAAATTTGGCTACTCAACAATACTAAAAAATAATATCCAATCTGAATAACAATATTGAGTAAACAAATTATGAGCAGGAATGTTGTTCTGCCAAAATTTCAATAGATATATCCATAAATTTTTGGAGGCAAAATCTGTACTCAAAATTTTTGACACTCAAAGTTTTTAGGAGATAAAAAATAGGCTGTCGAGACTTTGAAAACCAACATATGTTTTTGCGCCAGACGTGTTAGTAAAATTTTTGTTTTATAGAGACGGTTATAAAATTACATATATGATGAAGGTTGACCTACGTAATGAGTTCAACAGCATTATTTATTATACATTTTTCCTTTAAAAACAATTTCTTTTATAGAAACGAAATAATCAAAATATAAGAGACTAAAACCAGTTCATTATGTACACTTAAGATTCTAACATTTTTTCCTTAACCCTTTCGGACCGTATGTTGCTTCTACGCAACACGCACTTCGGGGCCCCATAAAACTATATCAATCAATAAGGTCGGGGCTCTAACTACCTA
>JAPYYX010003630.1:0-10202 GCA_030522605.1 Cremastinae sp. B BG-2022a | reverse complement strand
AACTTTGTTTCATGATGAAAGAAAACTTCCCACCAAAATTCATCCAAATCGAAAGGGGTCGATTCCAACCATTTGTCGATTTGATATGGAATGACCCAATTGTAAACCTGATAAAAAAAGTGAAACAAAAAAAATATGATGAAAAAAAAGAAAAATTTCAGGATGTTCGTCATCAATGTGAATCCTGTCTGAAAAAATACGAAAATTCAAGTCGGGATTGTGCGAGCTGTCCGTATGGGAAATGCGCGACGCATCGTCCGAAATCCGGAAATGCCGGAGAAAACGCAGCAGGAACAGACGTAGGGAGCGCGATCTGTCAAGTTCCAACGGCACCGAATCTTAATCAACGATTTCGTAATTACGTCGGGAATCCTATTAATTTTCCTCAGGCCTTCGTCGCGATGCAACAATTAAAAAAATTGAAGGAACTGCAGAGAAAGAGGGACCACTGCGAGAGATTTTACTCGCAGGAGATCAGACGACTCATTGGCGAAAGTTTTTTTGAAAATGCAGCGATCGTTCCTGCACCGATGAAAGCCAGGGAAAGAATTCCTTCACCTGGAATTAAAGGGAATGTGCCGGAACCTCCGCCCTGCGTTGATCAACGTAACCGTGGCGGTGGTTACACGAAGGTTTATTTAAAAAAAATTGAATTTTTGTACTCAATTTTTGATTTGTCATTAATTTATTAATATTTTATTTAAATTTTCATTTATGATCTTTATTAGTTAGTTAGTTAGTGAGTTTTATTTGCACAACCTTCAAAGGTTTTTTACGAAGAACTTGCAGGTCTTACTTAATTTTAATTTATATTTTTTGTCTTACATAGTCTTTCTGTTTCCCTGAAGTATTCACATATTTCTTGGTTTACATCTCCTTTGGGCATGTCGATCAGTCTTTCTGAGATATATTTTTCTCCGTTTTCTTCAATCCATTCTTTTACGTATTCTGTTGATCTACTATTTACCCTCTCTCTTCCTTTATTGCACCCCACAAGATGCTCAATCGTTTCGTTTTCTTTCATACATAGTCTACATCTCCAATCGTCTTCTCCTTTTTTTCCAGCTCTTCCTATGCTTTCGCACCTAAGTCTTGCCCACATTTCCTTATCTTTTTCTTTTACTTCTTCTTTTTTCCAATATTTCCATGGCTCTTCCGTATGTTCAATCAGGAGTTTGTACTTATTGTTATAGGTCGATTTTTTATTAATTCCTTTTCCTCATTTATCGTTTTCTGTTTTAGATTTTTCAGTCCTTTTTTTACTTTTTCATCTATTTTCGCTGGGTCTCTCTTTTCTTAGTTATGATCTTTATTATATTACGTATTTTTTATTATTTCTGTCGTAATAGAAATGTAGTAAGAAAATTATTTGAAAAATTTATTACATTTTTTAATAAAAATTTTTAAAATTTTTCATCACTTTATTTTTGTTAAAATTGTTATTTATAATCTGGATTATGTTTTATCATTAGTTATTAATTTTCTAAAATAATAAAAAATATTTTAAAAAATAAATAATTAATAAATTAATAAAAAAATTAACAAATGAACAAAATTAAAGGAATTGGAGCCATCGGGAACGATGACGACGATAACTCGTTTCAATTGCGGCTGCATGGAGGAGACAACGATTCCGATATTCAACACAACGATCGGCCACGTGAACAAGTGCGAGAATCATCGTTATCAGGAGCGAACGAGAGCCGGTGGTAGCCCTCAGGAATTGGCCTACCAGGGAGATCCAATACCAAATCCAGGCAGATCGCGAGGAAAAAGTTGTATTCAGAATCCTCACGAGCGCGAAACTTGGGATGATCGAAAATCACGCAGACGTCGAAGATCGGGAAATTCATCGCCCCAGAGACCGAGTTCACCAGCTCAAATTACTGACGCCTCTTCAAACGAAGAAAATTAATTCATTTTCTATATGAAAATCGTTTTTTTTTATCGCATCGTCGATATCGTCCTTTCCCTTTTTCGTCGTTGTACAATTTTCGATGGCATTGTTAATTTTTTACTACAAACGTGAGAATAATAAAATCATATTGTGCACTTTCAACGTTCCGTCTGCATCCTTCTAAAACAAATAAAAAAAATTAATTAATTTGAAAAAAAAAATTATCTAACTAAATAAAAATTATCTAATAAATTTCTTATATTAAAAACTATGAAAAAAATAAAAAATTGTATTACTGAATTTTTTATAATATCGTCGATATCGTCCTTTTTCTTTTTCGTTGTTGTACAATTTTCGATGGCATTGTTAATTTTTTACTACAAACGTGAGAATAATAAAATCATATTGTCCACTTTCAAAGTTCTGTCTGCGTCATTCTAAAACAAATAAAAAAAATTAATTAATTTCAAAAGAATTATCTAACTAAATAAAAATTATCGAATAAATTTCTTATATCAAAAACTATGAAAAAAATAAAGAATGGTATTACTGAATTTTTCATAATAAATAAAAGTTAAAAGTTAAAAATTCGCTCTTCTTTTTTTTTAATCGAAAGAAAATCGAGAAGTGTCAAATTCAACTCCGAGTCGTCACATAAAATTTGCAGTAAATTCCATGAGGTTCTAAAAACGTAAAAAAAAATTCCATCCCTCGGCGAGTACGTATAATGGCTATTGACCCGACGATTGCACAAATTGGATTGACGGTTTTCAACGCGGTAATTCATTACATCCTTTATCGGGCCGCTGTGACGCTGATTATTCTCGCGAAGGATAAATTTCTCGAGATCTTCAATACGATGCTGATCGTCAACAGTGGCAATCGAAGTTCATTCGGGAATCGAGCACACTGCCAAAATCTTATGCACGTCGCCGTCGAGACCGAACCAGTCACTGATCTCATCGCCTGAATAATTATTTAAATTTTTTCTGAAAAAAAAATAATAATAATAAAGGTTAGCAATAAATCTTTAGCTATCGAGTTAATTATTCTAAGAACTAATTTTCATCTTCGAAATTAAAGGCAAGAAGAGAATAAAAAAAACATCAAGATGGAAAGTCCTGGGGAAACTTTCGTAACGATGAATCACAGCCAATTCGTTTGGCCGGATCCGAGACAGCTGCTGGCGAGACCAGCCAAGCCGCCTGTTTCGACTGGCAGAAGGTTGTACGAAAAGAGAATCACGCCTGATGACTGTAGATGCGATACACATGCATTTGAAAGTGATCTGGGCAGGTATATTAAATTTTAATTAATTTTTGTCGTAGAATAAATTACGAAAAAGCTACAAAATTAATAATAAAAAAGCTACGAAAATTGCAAAAAATTTGCTTTTTTGTTGAACTTATTTTTTTGTTAATTCACTTCTGTCATTGAATTTTACTTAAATTTACTTGTTAAATATTGTCAATTTACCAAAAATTAATTTTCATGTATTTTTTACTTACAGATATAAAAAGTTGTCCCAAAAAAATTACGAAAAAGCTACAAAATAAATAATAAAAAAGCTACAAAAATTGCAAAAAAATTGCTACTTTGTTGTTGAACTTATTTTTTTGTTAATTCACTTCTGTCATTAAATTTTACTTAAATGTACTTGTTAAATATTGTCAATTTACCAAAAATTAATTTTCATGTATTTTTTACTTACAGATACAAAAAGTTGTCTCAAAAAGCACAACGACTGTACAATGAGGTGAAAAAGAATAATCGTGATATGTCAAATCTCATATCTGCAGTGTTGGATCATTGTGACTTGGAAAACGAGTTGATGAAGAGCGTTTACCAAACCGAGTATGAAAAACGAGGTAATATACGATTTTAGATACAATTTACAGCAGTTAGAATAAAAAATGATAATATATCAAAAAGAGAATAAAAATTTGAATTTATTTTAAATTTTGAATAATTAAAAATTTATTTTAATTTAGTTAAAATTTTAAATAATTAAAAATCTTCAATTTGAAAGGCATGCCTTTGGCAAAGTACAGAACTTTGATAGCCGCGGTTGATTCTCCCATCGGTTCGCCAATTTATCCCATCGTCAAGGAACTCCGAAACGCTTACAGGGATCCGACGAGATTTCGGTACAGCGCGATCGAGCAGCCGAGAATTCAGCCAGCAACGACCGTGAATTTCCTGAGAAGTCAGTCAACTGAAAATTAATAATAATAATAAAATAATAAAATAAAAATCTAAGAATTTATTAACTGCAAAAATTATTTTTAAAAAAATGAATTTTATATTTTACCTCTATTTGTTTATTTAATTAATTTATTGTTTATTTTATGTTCATAGTTCCAGAGACTTATTCTACGTGGCAAGAGCCATTCACTGGTCAATCCGAGTACACTGACACCATAAGCAAATTGGGTCTCATCAACATGAGAAATCGACAGCAATATCTTGAACCCTTGCCATCATCGAGAAGACGTTGGGGTGATATGTGATCCGGGATCCTTCATCCTCAATTTTCCCCTACAAGTAAACAACCATCCCCGAGAACAAAAAATTTCCCTGGAAAAAAAAGACGATTGCCTCATCAATGTTCAACGTCAATTAAGAAATGAGCTGTCAAAAATAAACCAAAAATTATTACAGTCATTCGCATCAAATTTTTAGTTTTTTTTTTTCTTAATAAAATAATTTAAGATGAAAAGTTAATTTGTAAATGTTGTGGATATGGCGGACGATGCCTGTCGAATTTTTCGTACGGAATATTGCACTGAGTTTACGAAAAAAAAATATCCAAAAAGAACTCCGTAAGATTTTGACATTTTAAAAAATTAATAATTTTGTGGTTTTTGAGAATTTCTGTTTTTCATGTTTAAAAAATATTAAACAGTTCTATAAATTCGTATTTTGGATTTTGGAAATTTTTATTTTGTTTTTAAATTAGTCGAGTCACTGTTGATTGCTGGTCCAAGACTTACGACCTCGGTGGAGATTTGCAAAAGGAATTTTTGGAAAAATGGAATTTCGAGAGTCCCGAAAATGAGGCATTGATAAAAAAATATCGAAAAGAACGCTTCAAATCGGTTTACATGATCGATTACGTGAATCCCCACGAGAGATCGAAAAATAAGGAGAAACCGATAGAGATCGAGAAATGGGAGGACCAGTTGGATAATTTCTTCAAACATTCCAATTTGGAGCCCGAAACGCAAGATGAAGTTCTCGCTTTGCCTATCACCTCCAAAAGAAGTAAAAACAAAATTTAAACATTCTTAAAAAATAAAATCCAACTCGAAAAAAATTAAATCTCAACAAAAAGCGATTTAAAAAAATTACTAACAAATCAAAAAAAATTTTAATTCAGTTTTCGGCTACGCGAATCCTAAGCGATTACGAACCGAGTTATCAACTTATCAAGACACCCACGATCGCGAAGCAGCTCGAATGATGACTCAAATACAAAAATGACGAGAAGATGAATTTTAATTTTCAAATAAAATAAACTAAAAATGAAACGAATGTACAGATTGTCTTTTGTTTCAAAAAATATAACGTCACGCTTCGTTAATTGATGTAACTACATTTGTGAAAATTATTCTACTTTTGGACCAATAAACGACATCAATGAATTTCAAAAATGATTCTGGAAGCGGAAAACGAGACTCGGGATTTTGTGACAGTTTACAGAAAGGACTTCGAGCCGAAGAGACTGAGCACCGTTCAGAAATTCGTTCCATCATCGGAATTTAACCCTCCGCTGAACGCACTCAATGCGCCCTTTCACGAGCATCTCAATACATCGAGGGAGAACAGAGAACTTCCGCCTGGGGAGAAACGCGAGGACGTCCGATCTTATCTAAACAAGGCAAAAAATAATTTTAGTATAGAAAAAACACGTGAAAACATTTTCATAATGTAAACAAAATAATATTTTTGAAATTATGCATGTACTAAAAAAAATAACAACAAATATTGAAAACTAAATTTTTAAAATCTTTCCTTATATTTTAAAAAGAATTTCCATGTAATTTAATAGAGTGCTTATTATAAATAAATCAAAAATTAAATTATTATAAATAAATAAATACTTTTCAAATTATTCATCCACTAAAAACAAAAATAAATATTGAAAATTACATTTTTAATAATCTTATAGAATATTTAATCTTGATTTCAATTTCTCAATGCTGCAGTTACGTGCGAAGCACAAACACTTGCAAAAATTTTTACAAGCCCCAAATGAATCGACGATCATGAAGGAACGGAAAAAAACGTTTAAGACGACTTATCAGCGGGATTTCTCAGCAGATCTGGGTACGATAGTTCCGGATTTTCCACTCCAGTGGTTTCTTCATTCTCAATAACATTTCCGGTTGATTCTCGGACAGACGATCACATCTCCCATCATCCCGATCTCGGTCCAACGCAACGTACTCAACGCTCCGGAAGCGAAAGCGAGGGCGAAAGGGTGAGCGTTTGCTTGCCCGAGGGCTGGATCGTACCGGAAACGACTTATCGTGGTTACAAAGACCCACGCGTCTTTATCGAACTCGGAGCGCCACTGCCATTCAAGAAAGCCGGAAAACCTAAAGACAACATAGAATTCCATTTAGATCCCATGTGAGTATTTTTACCTCAAAAAATTCCTCTGAGAAAAATTTTCAGTGAGATATTAAAATCTTATGAATTTCATTGTTATTCATTTTTATATAATAATAAAAAACATTCTATATTAATAAATAAAATAATAAAATAAATCTGTAATAATAAATAAAAAATCCAAAGTGTTCGGTGAAATAAAGAATTCTCATTTTTTAATAAAAAAAATATAATTGGATATATAAAATGAAAAATATTACCTGAAAGTTTTGCTCGTAATAATTTTAATTATTCCTGGAATATTATCCATAAATTTTTCGTTGCAGGTCTGGAAATTCCGAATACGCGGACGTTATCGGTTCGGTGGGGGATCGAATCTTGAAGGAACAATTGCACGGAGCTCCGACTCCGATCGATCCACTCACGTCATGGCACAAAGCTCCTGTCACTGTCAGCCCCGAGTGCGAAGAGATCCTGGCTGCAAGGAAGACGCCATTCATTTCGAGTATTTTCTAAAGATACAATAGATACAGAAAAAAAATGGAAAATAAAATTGTTATAAAGCGTAAAGGATCTAAATGAATAAAATTATTTGAATATTTTCAAAAAGCATGGATTGAAAAAGAAATTTAAACTATTAAGAAGTTATAAACTGGAGAACGTAAAAATTAAATTAAAAACATTAATAAAATTATAATTAAAAGTTTTGATAATAAAGTTCAATAGATAAAAATTCAAGTTCGAAATTCTGTATTTTCTGATTTAATTATCATACAAAATAGAACGAAATGACAGTATCGAAATATTCGAACTCCTTCACTTATGATATATATTTTTTTATAATTTTCACAACTTGTTCTGTTAATTAGTATTTCTCGCATTCTCAGTCACTCCAAATATTCTCACTTATTTTTTATGTACAAAGTCTTATTGCTAACGGACGTCCCTTCTTTCTTTTGCAACTCGTCTTTTTTCTCGTGCTTTATCATTTTCACGTCAACGACGAGGGAACTTTCCGTGTCGAAAATTAAACTACATCATCTCTCATAAATTAATTGTACTAACGGACTCACGTATTTCGAGTTCCAAAGAAAAAAAGTAGGCCAAGTTGACATAAGCAGAAAAAAATTGTCTAAATATTAAAAATAATGTCTGAGAAAAAACAAAAAGTAATTGAACTAAATCTTATTTTCTATTCGTTGTTTCGTGAAGTCTTGGCAAAAATTTAATTAATAATCAAGAAAGGAATCGGTGAATGGTTCAATTTGCAACCAGTGGATGATAATGACAATAAATATTTACACTAAAGACGTGAGAAAAATTTTCGAAAGTCGAAGAACGTGTTTTGAAAATTGAGAAAAGTTTTGTAAAATTTGAGAGGCAAATTATTAAACGTTACGAGAAAGAATCTGAGAAACTCAGAGAAGGTTCCTCATACGTGCAGAGCAAAATTCTCAAAATTTCAAAAAGAAAATTTTTCGAAAATTTTTAGACGTAACAATACGTCGTGACGTCGACGCGGCTCGGCGACTGGATGTTCTTATTGTCTCGATCGCTCGTTCCCGATAGTTCGTTATGTACACATATACGAAATCGCAGAAACACAACATTTACGCGTCCTTCACGTTCAGTGTCTCTCACGAGCTCCGAAACGCTCCTGGAATTTGATAGTTTATTCATCGCGAAGCAATGAGACTTCAACGTCCATCCGTGACAATCGTTGCATCTGTTATCATTTCAGGTAGCGATGTGCCGGCTCCCTGAAAAACGTAACAAAAATTAATTAGAAATAATTATTTTTAGCAAATCATTATATAAATTTTGCATTGCACATAGCAACGATTCAATATTTACTGTATTTCGGCACTATTTGCATTCTTTTAATTTCATATATATAAATTTTTTTAAATAGCAAGTAAACTATAATTTTACAAAAAAGGAACTTACCTCGATAATAATCGTCGACGTCATATTGTCCGTATTGTGATGTTGAACACTCGCATTCGATGGCAAAGATAGTGTACGTATATTGCTGCTAGATGATGTTATGTGTTGAGTTATCAAATTGACGTTGGACGTTCGACTGTAACCGATAAACGAGCCTATTGCAACTAGTATTCCACATCCTCCATTTCTTGCCTTTCTCAGAAAAAAAACATTTTTTCGTTTTTAAATACGAAACTTATTTGGAGGATTGTTCATTATTAAATCGTCCAATATATTTCTCGTATGTTGGATTTGAATTTCGTAATTGAATTTTAAACTTATGAATCTTAGTTTTCGTCTAAGATCTTTGTATCTCGAAGAATAATGTACGTCAAAATAGAAATTTGGAAAACTGATAAAGATATGCAGTCGAGAAATTGTTTTTTTTTATGCCAAGATCGTATTTATTGAAATACTAACTTTCGCTTTTTAACTTGACCAGAGTGGAAGCGTCCACCTTCGCCTCGAATTCGGTTCATCGCGTGTCTGTGCCTCGATTCGTGAAGATATTTCTGTAAAAAAATGAAAGCAAAATATTTAACATTACGATGAAATTATATTCATTCAAATTTTTAAATAAAAGAATAAATTCACCATAAAATATCCAAAGAAATTTAATATTATAAATTATTTAATTACCGGACGCTCTTTGGGAATTTTTCCTTCGGCTTCGAGTTTTGCTCGAGCCTGACGTCTTTTCAAAATACGTCTGTACTGTTTTGCATTTACGTAGAGAGGCTCTTCCTCGAGGAATTCAGCATTTGGTAGAGCAACCCTCTGATAAGCTTGAGCCCCTGTGGTATTGCCAGGTACCATCTGTCCAAAAAAGTAAGAAGAAATTAAATATTTGAAAGAACAAGAAAGACTCTGAAAATTGGATATTTTGAGCAAGAAACATTTCTCAAGTTGTTACTTATTTTTCATTTTCATGCAATGTTCTGGCTACATTTTTTTGAATTTTGCCATCACTATAGCTCTGTAGTCACTACAAGCCGGTATAAAGTATATACACAGACTGTACGAGTGAATAGAGACTTCTCTGAATATAATCACCATGACAAGATTTCCTGCCTGTGAGGCTGATGCGTTCGGACTCGACATCGGTTGCACCGGTGCTGTGCTCGCTGTTGCAGCTCCCTGAGAAGTGCCCGCGATTTGCATCAGATTCCCGTTTATATTAATAACTGAAAATGGAATTGTATGGATGAATATCAACTACATTTTAGGTGATATTCGAAATATCTTATATGAAGGTATTCCTTGCATGAAATAGTTATCTTCAGATTTCACTGAAAATTTGCTGAAACATTCTTTGATGTCATATGTACAACTGTGTAAAATTTCAGGGACTGTTACCGACTGAAAAATCAAGATATTTATTATTCAAAATCGTCATTTTTCGCAACCTCCCATAAGAGCTCATGTTAAATATCACGATATTAACGACGAGTATCTCGATTTTTCGGTCGGTGGAGCCTATTGAAATTTTGCACATATTTTTATATAACATCAAAGAAGCTTCAATTAGTTTTTTACAAAAATTTGAAGTCAAAAATTTTTATGATTTTGTTTATCATATAACAAATAAACTTTACGTAGGATCGATTTGAATTTTCAGTATGTTTTTCTTTAATTGATTTGCAATGACTTTTCCTAATGGACTTAAATGCTCAGTCCACTTGGAATATGAGAAAAAACGAGATCA
>JAPYYX010003629.1:0-10204 GCA_030522605.1 Cremastinae sp. B BG-2022a | reverse complement strand
ATTTCGAAAATATTTGTACAGGCGTTAATAAAGTTATGATACTCGAAAACTGTAAGTTTATTATTCATTGTTCACATTACGAGTTATTATCGATCAGAGGTAATTTCTAAAAAATATATTTTAGGAATTTTTTTAAGAATTGTTTTACAGAAAATATTTTATGACATTTGCAGATTTTTATTTATGTATTATTCATTAACTAATGTATGGATTTTCGTGCAAAAAATTATGTGTAGAATAATACGTAATAAATTAAATAATGATTAGTATTTAAATATTTTTTGAAGTGATTTTTAATAAATACAAATTTTGAACGATGCTGTACAATTTTTTTGGCATGCACTTTGGTGTATTTATTCTTACAGACATTTATGTAGAGACATTTATGATGTAGTTGAGATCGTAGTACTCGAGTTACCGAGGCCCTCATTCGTCGAGTCACCGCACCGAGAAATCATCAACGACGTGATACATTCCGTAAAAGGAACATGTGCCTGATCGACATTTTCTTTTGCTATTTTTTTCGTCAATAAATAATCCACAAGAAAAAATAAAAAAGTGATAAATGTGGATTTACATCGTTAATATGAGAAGTTATCGTCGAACGGTAAATTGCGATTACATTTCAGTATCGGTCAGCATTTGTCAATTACAAATATTGATCTATCAAATAGTAATAATAATTATAATTATAGTTATTATTTAAAAAATAGAAAAAATAATTTTATAACTAATAATTCATAAAATTATTATTTTTGTTACTTTTATAATTTTAAATTTGTAAATTCAATGAGTTGTGATTTATAAATTTTTTTTACAAATAATTTCTTTTTAATTATTTATTAATTTTTAACATTTCTTTTGTTAACATATTTTTTGTTCTGTTGGATCATTACATAAGAGACTCGAATATTCTCACACGCAGCCCATTGTCCAATCAACCTAATGACGGTAAAATAGTTTGAAAAAAAATAATGATCGGTTGAATAGGAAAAGAGGAGGTTGGAGGATAAAACGATCCACGCATGATTTTTGCGGAATTTATGTCGTTGCGAAAATCGCCTTGTCCGTAACACACGCGCCTCGCGTGTTTTTTGCGTCGCGTGCGTGTCGCTGAATTTTACGCTCATTCGAGACGTCTTACTCGGGGACGTGAAAATTTGCTCATAAAACGTTTTAAAAATAGATTTCGGAATCTGGCATACAGCACCGTATTTTTATAAAATTATCCGAAGGTCGAAAAAATAATTTTTTTAATTCATTTTTATTAAAAAATAATTTTTAAATTTATTTTTCGCAAAAAATAAATAAAAAATAAAAAAATTATCTCACATTTTACATAACTTTCATCATTACAGCAAATAATTTAAAAATATTATGTACAAGCACTTTCCAATCTTTTTCTGGAATCGTCTTATTAATATCAATGAAGATTCCCATAAATAATATAAGTGACAATTAAGTGGGGAGGATTTTATCATTTCGGAAGTCGTTTGGCGAAAAGCCTCAATTATCGAGACGAAGTCTCGGAGACTTTTTTTTTCGTCTCTTGGCCTCGCCGTGCTACGCCTTTTCAGCTCAGCGAGTGCATTGGAGAAAGAGAGCCCCGTTAACCGTGGATCCGTAACAGTATACCCGGAGCACCTGTTATCCTACCTCGGTAGCACATCCACGTACACAGACACAAATGCACACACACAAATTCACGTACACGCTCTTTTACTCTTTCTCTTTCTCTCCGACGTCTACTAACTTCCACACGTAACTCTAACGGATAGAGCTGAAAAAGAACTAAGTGTCAACGACCAAAACGTGCTCGACATTCGAACCCTCCTTAAAAAAATGAGACTTCTTTTTTTTCGAAAATTTATTCAAAATAAAGTTTTTGTATTTTTGGATATTCTTGAAAAAATTCTTCGAAAGTTTCTTGTAAGGCTTTTTCATTCATTTAAATTTGCAATTCTTAAGTTTATATTTTTAATTTTTGTTAGTAATTATTGTTGTCAATAAATATTTATTGTTTTTATTGAAAATTTATTCGAAATAAAGGTTCAGTATTTTTTTATTTTGTAAAAGAATTCTTCGAGAATTTCTCACATTTTATTTATTTTAATTATCAATATTTATGTTTATTATTTTAATTTCATTAGTACATTTTGACGAAAAAATTGTTTTAATTTGATCTTTTTTTAAAGATTCACTATTTAAAGAAAAATAATCTTAATTTTGGGTTTTGGATTTTTTTTGTAATGTATACGAGAAAAGTCACTGTCTCATCACTAACAGCTGTCCTCGAGATCCACCTGCTTCGGGTTTACACATATGGGAAATACTCGATATACGCAAACTCACCAATTGTGAGCACTCTCGTCAAAAGTATCTTAAGAATGTAAAAATATTCAATAGAAATATTCTTACAATTTTTTCTCTTCATTTAGAATTATTGAATAATATCATACATTTGTGTAAGAACGTGCACATTCATTTTAAAAACTTGACTTCATTTTTATCAAATTGAAGAATTATACGAGAATTTATTTTTCAATTTTCGTCCACTTTGTTTATGATTTATTATTAAAAATGTAAATAAAGTATTTTAACAATTACGATTAAGATAATCAAATTATTTTTTATTTTTTTATTATAAACAATTTCTGAATAAAAATATAAATTTTTCAAATTTCATTTCAGGTAAATTGCACTCAAGTGTATTTTCTTCATCCACTTCTATATTCCGATCCACCGTAATTCGAAAAACGTGTGCCAAGAGAGATATTCGAAGAAATACACTTTTGTGGGTTTCTTTACTGATCCTTGCAAAAACTAGAAAATGGAGTATTTTCTCCCATAAAACACTTTTCGATTCCTTGGAGTGGCATCGAGGATGTATTGGAAAAATATATTAGTCGTGAAAGCGTTTTTCTTGTATTTTCCTTAACATGTAAGTGCTAAAAAGAATTTAATAAAATATTCCAATAATTCATAAAACGCTTCTTTGAAAATTAAAAAAAATTTAGAACAGCGCAATGAAATTTGTAAATATTTAAAAAATGAGCACAAAACAAGTTTTTTATTTTTCTGAAATTATAAAACATTTACTTATTCTTTTGATTTATCTCTAAGAAATAAAAATGAAATTTTAAAACAGTACAAAGAGGATTTCTTACAAATTATGCGCAGACATGGTCCGTCTTGTTTTTTGTTCCTTTTTCAAAGTCTTTTCCCCCTCATAATTTTTGCACGCGCGTACGTGTGTCGGCGTTGAGGAGATGGAACGTAAGGAGGAAAGAAAGTTTGATGGAAAAATGCTGGTGTAAACGCTCAGGAATCTCGCATTCCATCAGAGAGGACAACGAAAACTCTCTAGGAACACTCGAGTAAAAATCCTGGTAGAAATTACCCTCAAGATTTCAAGAGAAAAATATTTTTATGCTAAAAAGTTTCTATTTTAAAATTTTTTCAAAATAATAAAATATTTTTAAAAATATTTTTAATTATTTGTTGATAATAAAATTTACATCTTTATTTGTTAAAAAAATTTTGTTTGTTTTTATTACATGTAATTTATTTTTTTGAAAATTTGTGCTAAAAATCTTTGCACAAAATTTTCTGAGTACACGCGTGTACGAAGCATGAAAATAGTTTATTCATGGCGAGGGACGGTGACGCACCCTAACCGAGATGCGTGCAAAGATTACATTATTATGCGTGACAGGGCGCACAGTGTCTCGTACCTCAGTGGGAACGAAATGCTTATTAAAATTGCACATGAGAAATTTCGCCGAAAAAGCTCAAAAGCCAAAATCGGCAGAAACATTTTTTTATCCTCAATTTTTAGAAATTTTATTTATATAAAAAATAAAATAATAAATATAATAATATAGAAATCGAAACAAAAATTTCACGTCTCAAATTTTAATGGTCCAACTTTCTTTCAATCTCTCACAAAAAATTCTAAAAAATTTCGACACTCATCCTACGAATAGTGGACAATTAACATCAACGTGTCCCTTTTTACTCTTCACAAAAAAGTAAAAGTTAAAATCGAAGGTACTTTCACCTGCCATTAAAAAAAATCGATAGCGCGAGAGGTCGTTTGAGTTTTCCTTAATGAATTGTTGTCCCGGAAAAGAGCAAGGCGCGCTGTTTATCTTTAAAAGCGTTGACTTTTATCCGGGTGTAATTAAAAAAATTCCTCAAAGTGCTCAAGTATGTAATGTTTGAGAAATTGAGTTTATTTGATGAAATTTAAAAATTTTCCGTAGCTCTTCCTGATATTTTCCTTGGATTCTTTTTTTCGAGCCGAGACATCGTCGAGACGGAGAAAGGGACTCGAAGAGGCGCGAGCTGCTTTTTTTTTACGGGAAGCAACGCTTGACCCAGTTTCCAGCCACGTTAAAAGTCCTCTGGCAAACACAGGCCTCGATGCACAAAAGAAAATATGACGCTTGTTTCTACCGCTATAGCCCGTTCGCGCCTCACTTAATTAGCTTCCAACACACTTTAATATATTATTGCATTGTTGGTATATAGAGTTGTAACTTTATGCGCGTTAGAAATAACACAAAGCAACAAATTACACTCTTGGATAGCTTTGAGTATTTTTTAATCAGTTGAAACTAATGAAATCTGTATTATGGCGCTTTTTAAAAATTTCGTTATTTCCGTGTTTATATTACAATAAATTTCATTAAATGTTCTACATACTTAATTTAGTCATTCCTTATAGATGAGCATATTTGCAAAATAATTTTAAAAAATACTTAGTTAGCTTCAATGTAGCTCTTAGTTAGCTACTATTTAGCTATCAGTTAGCTACTAGTTTGCTGTAAGCTAGCTACTAGTTAGCTGTAAGTTAGTTACTAGTTAGCTATTAGTTAGTTAGCTACTAGTTAGCTACTAGTTAGCTGTAAGTTAGTTACTAGTTAGCTATTAGTTAGTTAGCTAACTAATAGCTAGCTACTAGTTAGCTGTAAGTTAGTTACTAGTTAGCTATTAGTTAGTTAGCTAAATAGTAACTAGTAGCTAATTAATAGCTAACCTATTAGTTAGCTAACTAGTAACTAGTAGCTAACTAATAGCTAACCAGTAACTAACTTACAGCTAACTAGTAGCAAGCTTACAGCAAACTAGTAGCTAACTGACAGCTAAGTAGCAGCTAACTAAGGGCTAAATTGAAGCTGACTAAGTACTTTTTAAAATTATTTTGTAAATATGCTCATCTACTAGTTAGCTAACTAACTAATAGCTAACTGACAGCTAACTAGTAGCTAGCTAGTTAGCTATACTAGTTAATTAAGTAACTAAGTACCTAAATGGTAGCTAACTTACTAACTAGCTAGCTACTAGTTAGCTGTCAGTTAGCTACTGGTTAGCTACCAGTTAGCTACTTAGTTACTTAAATAGCTCTCAACTAGGTACAATACATGATTGCATAGTTGGTATAGAAGTGTAACTTCAATGCGTTAGCAATAATGCAAATTTTACTTTTGAAATTCCATAAATTAAATTTAACTGCATCAAATGTTTAGATGTTTTAAACAGTTCTTAGAGTTTTGGAGACATCTGCATAATTTAAGAGCTACCAGTATATTTACGAAAATAATTAAAAATAAAACTCACCATCGGGATTTGTGAAATGTCCCCAGACGGGGGTTGCGGTAGCCGCGGATTGGAGGCCAACGGCGAGAATGCTGATTGCGAGAGTGCAAGAGGCCAATTGGGCAGCGAGGGCCCGTTTCTGGCCACGTCGGGGATCTCGCGGGATTCCCGTGACGTCGCGGACACCTTGACGGCTGTTTACTTCGGCCATTCTTCATACCGCGAATTTTCACGCGATTTTTCGTACCCTCGTCCCAATCGTGAAACAATCCTCACTCGCCCCAGAATTCTCTTTTGCAACCGACAAAGAAATTTTTTCCAATTTCCATTCGGCCATCGCCGAAAGAATTCACGATCCACGAAGTATCTTCAAACACCTTTCCTCTCGTTTTTTCGTCTTCTTTCAGTTCAGATGTCGAGGATAACTTTCTCTCGTGTTTTATTTCTTTTTTATTCCTCGAATGAGATTCTCGTCTAACACGAAACGTCACAATTCACTTTTTCACATTTTTTTTTTTAATTTCGAAAATATTCACAACACGACTCACAATTTTTTAAAACAATTACAATTGTTACGATGGTTCGATTTTTTTATTGGAATAATGTTAACAGGAAGTGTGAAAATTTTTGCAATTTTTAATTTTGAAATTTGTTGAAATTTTTTTTCCAGGTTGGAATTCGTCCGGCGAATCCTTGGATTATTTTTTCTCGATTAATTCTCGCCGTATTTTCGGCTGTTACACGAGACCGCCCGATAATACGCGAGGAACGTTCGCGCGCATTCCAAAACAAGTTTGTAAGCGGCCGAGTATCCGCTCGCTCGCTCGCCCGTTCGAGAAACGTTAACGATCCTGTTGTCGCTCGGGCACACTGTTTTCGAGAAGAACCAACGGCTTTTCACGCTCGAAACTCTCGAGATTATTTGCCCAGCCGGGATTCAAAAACTTTTCGACAAATTAGAAAAAAAAAATTCCAATCATCGATCTTCGATAACGTCGATTTTTATCGTTTTTCAAATTTCAACACAAAATTCCTTCGAAGAAAATCAAATCCGTATAATCTTTTTCACGGGAAAAAATCAGCTGACGATTTCCACACAGGTCGTTAGAAAATCGATTTTGACATTTTATTCGATTTCACTTTTTTTCGTCGTCAATTTTGGATTCGTTTTTTTTAATTATTCGTAGATCTTTGTTTATTTTAGAATTTTGTAAAATTTTCGTTTTCGTTAATTTTTTTTAAATTCAAAATGGCTTATTGAATTTTTTATTTTTATTTTTTTATTTTTTTTTTCGTTCAGTCGGGAATTCTTGCAATTTGGGAAGGATCCTCGAGTCCTCGATATCGTTCTTGCAATCCTGTCGGTCCTTCGAAGGGACTTTTTTTGCCCTCTCGGTGGAACCCTCGAAAGTTTCTCTCGCCGGGTCTGACTCTCTCGCTCTCCCGGCGAATCTTTGTTGCTCCGGCGAACGCTCCGAGAACCGGTTTTTCGCGACTCACGAGCCAGAAGGAAGAAGAGAGAGAAAGACAGGAAAATAGCGACCGCTAAAAATACAGTCTCTAGAGAGGAGTCAACCACCAACTTTTCATTTTTTTTCTCTCTTTTTATTTCATCTCTCCTTCTCGTCGTCCTTTTTTTATTTCTCTCGCTTTATCTTATTTCTCTCCGTCAGGATTCGTTCCTCGTTTTTTCTTTATTTCATTCTCTTGCTCCTTTTTTACTTCGCAGGATAATGTAACTTCGTTCTCGTACTCCGCCCTCTCGCCTCGTATGAAGATTTTTTCCACGAGCTCAATTTTCGCAAAAAAAATAAAAATACAGCGAATATTTTCACTTTTTTTGATTCTGATAATTTTTTCGGCTATCTCGTTATTTCTGAGCTTGATAAAAAATTCGATCTATTATTATTAGTCCTGATTTGCGAAATATTTGACGGCATTTTATAATTTTTTTAATTTTTCACTTTCTTTTTACCATTTTTCACTTTGATTTCACTTTTGTTGTAACAAAACAAATTAAAAAAATATTTTGGTTATTTTTAATTTTCACGAACTCACTCACTTTTTTCCACACAAAAAAAAAAATTTATTTTTGAGTCTTTGAAAAAATCTCACGAATCTTATTTCGTTTCTCACGTGAGAATCAATATTTTATGAACCACACGAGAAGGATTCCACGTTTTTTTAGACACTCGCGGGTCAGGAGCTTTTTCGCTCGCTTTTTTCCGCGTTCGCTTCCTGCTCGTGCATAAATACGAATTTAGAGCCTTGCGAGGTGCAGCCAGGTATTTCTCGGTGTATGAATTCCTGCCGAGTACACACGCGAGCACACAAACTTTTTCTCGTACTCTTTCTCTCTCTTTTTCTCTTTATATTCGCTTCATTCTCTCTCTCTCTCTTTTTATACGTATTTTCTTTTTTTTTCTCTCTCCAACTTTATTTTTTCCTCCTTCTCCTTTCTCGTTTAGAACACGAGGTCTACGTTCTTATCGATCACCACCTTTTGAGCCATATTCTCCGTTCCACGGCCTTTCCCACTCGCCTTTATCGTTCCTACGCTCCGCGTTACGTTCACTCACTTTTTCCCCCTCACCTGCGACGCCGATTATTTTACGTCCAATTCCGTTTATATTTTCACCAACTTGCTTTTTTGTCACGTTTTTTTTATGACAATTAAAATTTTGGATTTTTACTTTACTTGAATTACTTTTTGGAATAATTGTAATTTAATATAATTTTTTGTTGTTGGACGATTAAGATCACTTTAAATATTCAATTTTTTAAATTTTATTTTTATTTAATATGCCACTTATTTATTTTTCAAATTAATTACGCAGGAATATTTTTCCAGGCGATTTCCACACGAGGAAAATTTACGCAATTGAAATTGCGTCCGGGACGTAATAATAGTTGTGATGAATTTTTCTTTATTATTATTTTTCGAGTATTTGTTTGTATTTTTTGAATGTTTAATTGTGGAAAATTTTTTCACCTGTCGGTGAAAATTCGGAAGGGGGGAAAATTGATTCACTTTTCTCTTTGTTTTGCTTCGTTTTTTTCTGTGTCACCCGACGAGCGTCGCATCGATTGCCTCGGCAGCGACGTCGCAGGTTGGAAATCGACGAGGATTCACGACCGAGAAATTCAAACGCGCCCACGCACTCGCGCGCCCCCCGATCTGACACTTTCCGGTGCCGCTTTCATTCCTGAACTCCGGAAAACTTCCTCCAGATCTCGGATAACGGAAATTGAGTGAAAATCCGCCGAAGGGATGAAGGAAAACCAAAGTTGAGCCTCGATGCACGATTTTCGCAAATTTTCACACTCGTGAATTCCTGAAAAATAACAAAACAGAACGTCACGTGTCGAAAAAATTTTAACCAATACACAAAAAAATTTATCTAAAATTACGTCAATTTATTTATATACAAATTAAAACCATAATTCGATTTTAATTTTTTTTCCACATAAAAATTTTAACCATAAATAAACAATAATTATTGTTTATTTAATTAATTATAATTAAAAGCCAAAAATAAGAATTTTTTCCAAATATTTCTGTATAAATATTTTTACTAAAAATAATTAAAATGTGAAATTTATTTTTAATGGTCGTTATTTCAAGTTCGATTTAATTTTGTCTATAAAAAGTATTTTGTCTCGAGGGTGTGAATCGATTTTTGTCTCGAGGAATAAAAGAATTCGATCGCAAATTGGTTTTTTTTTTGGTTTGGCTGTTTGTACCTGCGCAAAGAGCGTCGCCAGCGCGATTTGACGACACGAGGAGTTGCCGAGACACGCGATAATCCATGCACGGGGGAAAGGGGGCCACGGGGGCAAGAGGGAAAAAAGAGTTTGGGCGACGCGCGCTAGGAGCACAGAAAATGCGTGTTCACGGGCCTGCGCGATCGGCCACACTGAACGGAGCGCCGCTCCGAAAGAACGACCGAGCCGGCTTTACAGAGAGACGGGCTTCCCTCACGCCGGATCGCCCCGATATTCCGCTTGGAGACGAACCTCCCGACGAGGTAAAATTCAACCTACGAGTCGTTTCGTTCAACATCGATATTTGCTCGTTTTTTAAATTTATTTAATTTTTTTTTAAATTGAATAAAATTTGAATGTTTGTAATGATAATTATTTTTTAAGATTTATGATGGAATTTAAAAAAACATTTTAAATGGACCTAAATTTGAATTTAGGTAATAATAATTTTAATCGATTTTTTAAAAATCATGAAAAATCGTTCAAATTAGGGGACGTTACTTATGAATGTTGTTAAAAATTTTCTTATAAAAGTTTTAAAACGATTCATTAAATATTTCAATAGATACTTTATTCTAAAATCATTTCAATTTAATGTTGTCTTTTTTCACTATTCACATTTTATTTAATTTTTAAATTTGTTTTAAGAATTCATTATAAACGTGAGTTTTTTTTACGATTTTTTCATAATTTGAACAAAAACAATTTTAATCACAGAGTTTAAGGAGGAATTATACCCATTTTTAAAATGGTAAGAAAAAGTTCAAATTTTGTAGACGTGTTTGGAAACGGCTAAAAAATCCTTGTGCCAAATTTGAGAATGATTCACTAAATGGTT
>JAPYYX010003628.1:0-10595 GCA_030522605.1 Cremastinae sp. B BG-2022a | reverse complement strand
CCATTTCACTGATATTAATTACGGTTCAATAAAATTTTTTAGAGGGCCCCTCTTATGCGCCAACAATTTACGGCCCCTCGCGCAAGGAATACCTTAAGTACGATTTAAAAACTTTTTTTTCTGAGCAAATATTTCGAAGAAAATCCGTGAGAACGAGAGTAACGATCGTAGCTTATTCGCATTTTGAGTACCAGAAGAAGAGGAGGTGAAAAGTTTTGCAGCGAGCTACGAGAGAGAGAGACGGTTTTACCGAGCCGGACGCTACTCCGCGATTCTCAAAGACGGGGTTACCTCGACGGAGGAGCGTGTATTGTGCGCGGAATATATCCACATCGGAATATTTTCGAGTGCGCGCACGCACTGAAACTTGAAGTATTTTCATGCCGTAAGGTTCGCAACCTGGGAGAGTAAAAGAAAAAGAAAACGAGCGAAGGAGGTTAAAAAGGAGAGAAAAAATCGAAAAAGGAGAGAAATCCTTCGCTCTCAACGCAGATCGGATAACGAGGCGTAACAAAGGAGTGTCGTACACTCGGAGTTCATATCCTCGAAAAATACACGCGTATGGACTAGAGAATAAACGACAAAAAAAATATTTATATTTTTTTCAGAAATAGGTATCCTCGAGTAGGAGGATTGTGTGTACTCTCAAAGCCCGCTATCTTCGGGCTATCGTGAGGATTGCAAGGTGAAGGGCTCAACGAATGGGCGCGTGAAAAAAGCTAATCCTTCCGCTCGCTTTGACTCTCTCTCTCTCTCTTTTCCTTTTTCCTTCCATCTCCCTTGCTCCTTTTCTCCTTTATCCCATTCGTACTATTTTCTCCTGCGAATGCTTGGAGCTATAAATCTAGAAAGATGCGGGCAGTGCGCCCTCCGTAACGCGACTGCCGAGAGACTCTCGTATGATTCATGATCACGTGATGCCTACACTTGTCCTTCTCGTTTTTTTTTCTTTGGTTTTCTTTCTCTCTCTCTCTTTCTCTTCCTTTATTTCTTTCCGGAATCCCCCTATCTCGACATCACGCGCATAGGTGCGATTTTGATTTCTGGAGTATAACAGGATGTGCATTCGACAAAGATCGGCCCCAGGATATCGAGCCGTACACATAAATCCTACCGGTATCGCATTCACCTCTTTTTTCGATAAAGTGCGTTTCCAAGCAGAAGATAAATCCATTGAAAATATTTTCCTCGTATAAGTGCATTCATTGCGAAATCTTCGCCAAAGGAATTTCAGGATTTATTTTTACGAGCAATAAACATGAATGGAGAATTTTTCTAGTGAATTTAGAAATAGATTTAGCCTTACAATTTTTTTAGCTTCTTTCATTTTTTTATTGATTTGTTATTTTATAAAGGGATTGAAAAAATAATAATAAAAGAGATTTTTTATTTTCAACGTAAAAAACAAATTGATGAACGCTTTAGGAATAATTTTAAATTTATTTAAATTCGATAATGCGATGTGTTTAATCATGGGCGCGATGGTAAAAAAAGCCTACACGCGCGGACGGACGTGGACGGAGCGTAAAAATGTCGGAGCGGTAAATCAGCGCGCTTGTCATTTGCATCCTTCGATAAAAGAACATTGAGAGCTCGCTATTTTATCCGGAGGGAGACGTTCCGCCGAGCAATGCCAAAAAGCTCGAGGAGGGAGAGAAGAGAGTGAGAAAAATTGTCGCACCGAACGAGGCAGAGAGAACGAGAGGGAGAGAAAAACAAAAAAAGAAAAACGTAAGACCGAGAGGATAAAAGAAAAGGTAGACACGGTTGCATAGCCGAACAGAATTTAAGCAAGTTTTTGCTGTTACAGTGAGCTCTCCTGTCAATGGAGATGATTTGGTGCTCGCATGCGACGAGGAAAATCGTAAGGGGCGCACCGACAAAGAAGCAAACCGAGGAAGTTGTAAGATTTTTTGTTAACCAGACGAAAAATAATTAATAACGAGTATATTTAAAAAAATATACATATTAAAATAATAAATATCAGATATTGAAAAAAAAATTAAAAATAAATAACATTTATATTTTCATGTGAAAAATGTTATTACGATTTTTTCACTTAGTCCAGAATTTCAATGGTCATCTCTCTCCTGTCAGTGAGCTCTCCTGTCAATATATGGAGATGATTTGGTGCTCGCATGCGACGAGGAAAATCGTAAGGGGGACGTACCGACAAAGAAACAAACCGAGGAAGTTGTAAGATTTTTTTGTTAACCAGACGAAAAATTATTAATAACGAGTATATTTAAAAAAATATACATATTAAAATAATAAATATCAGATATTAAAAAAAAATAAAAAATAAATATCATTTATATTTTAATGTGAAAAATGTTATTACGATTTTTTCACTCAGTCCAGAATTTCAATGGTCATCTCTCTCCTGTCAGTGAGCTCTCCTGTCAATATATATGGAGATGATTTGGTGCTCGCATGCGACGAGGAAAATCGTAAGGGGCGCACAGACAAAGAAACAAAAACCGAGGAAGTCGTAAGATTTTTTGTTAACCAGATGAAAAATAATTAATAACGAGTATTTAAAAAAAATATACATATTAAAATAATAAATATCACACATTAAAAAAATTAAAAATAAATAACATTTATGTTTTAATGTGAAAAATGTTATTACGATTTTTTCACTCGGTCCAGAATTTCAATGGTCATCTCAAGGATGTTTCTTTTTTATTATTTTTCGTTCATAGAACCGAGGCGAGATCATCTTGGAATTCCGCCAGCTTTCGTTCCGTAAGCCCTCTCGGTCTCTCTATCCCTCTCTCTCTATTCTTGCCCCTTTTCTCGCTGAATCCACTACGGATCTTTCTTCGCCGGGGGCGAGGATTCAGCGATGCAATGCGAAAGCGCTTGCTCGTTGGTCAGCTCGAACTCTCTCGTGGACGGGAAAAGCGAGTTATAAACCCCCGGTGATGGCAGCGCACATACGCGTTTCCTCCCCGATGCCTCGGGCTTTATAAAAATTCCACAGGGCGTTCTATTCCAAATTTTCCATCAATAAATCATCGCGACTGGTCCATTTTCATCAAAAACATATCCAACGGGATTCAAATACGCAACATGGTACATCAATTAATCTTCTGCCTTCACAATTATTTGAATTGTGTAGTCAATCCATCAGAGATAATCAAATAGAGACGTTCATGGAATTCGAACGGCCCATACACACAAACGTATTCCAGCGATTTGCTCGTTGACCGAGAGTGCCTAGATTACACGTTCCTGTTGTATATACATATACGTATATTTTAAAAAACCCTACAGATATACGAGACCTATGGTGTATTCATTAAATCTACGCGTAATTGATTATTTATATTTGTGCACATAACCAACGGGCATCGAACCTGTAATGCAACTGATGGGCTGCCGTGTAAATTGTATTATTTGCATACCAGGAAAGGTACTCTCCGGTTTCTCCGGCTAGAGGTTTATTTTCAATTGATTGTTGCGAGGAATTGTGAACTTTTCAATAAGCAAACATCAAGCAATAAAGTAATAAAACAACCCTAGCGTGATGGACAGAGCTAATTATCCTGGAATTACCGCTTTTACATATACAATGAAGAGCTCGCACCGAAAGCTCGGAGCTGTGCTTAGATGAAGCGAGTTACAGAGAACAATGTTCGAAACATCAAACCGGAATGTAATGATAATCCAATGTTTGTGTGTTCTGAACCGACTCGTCTAAGAGTTGGTAAATATCAGATAGCAATATTAATTTTCGATGCTACGACAGTTGTTTAAATCAATTATTTATTATTAATTTTGCGTTTCATTTTTATAATGTTTGCTGAGTTAATTTCATAAAGATTCCGGTAGTTTATTTTTTAATCGCAAAATGCTCGCAGTCTACTTTTACAGTCAATATTTCCAGCTTCACGAGTCCCCAGGATGCGAATCACAATCCCTTCTTACCATTTCATACACGTGTAAGAAAAAAATCGTAAAATGGATACAAAGATTAAGGGCATCGAGCCAGAAAGCTTCCTTTCTATCCTATTAAAAACGTGAAATGTTACGTTTTATGTCTTTCCACCATAGAGACACATGAACACACACACAGGGATATTTTTTTTTCATTTCAGCCCTCACTTTACTTTCTCCCGACGTTCCTGCGACTCCGGAGAATCCCCGTTCCCTGGAGTCATTTCAAAACGTTCTTTTCCCCGTTCCTCTCGGAGCAGAGGCAAATGGAGTTAGCCGTCGCATGTGTAGAGAGCGTATAATGCATCGGAGTCCGCGTCCGTGTGTTTTTTGACGTACGTGTTGGAAACTGAGAAGACAACCCTCAAGAATTTATTTTTTTTACCCCGTGAACAAAAAAATAAAAATAAATTCTTACGTCTTCCCTGAAACGTGTTTGTGTGTTCCAGAAGCAATCTTATTTTCCCCTTCGCCTCCTCCTCCCCCGCCCTCTCACGGCCATACATCCCAAGCTTTCTTGTTCTCGCAAAGAGCGATCACCCCGATTTTCTTCTTCGTTCCGGCGGTTCACTCTCGGCAATAGTGTACTTTATGTTCCGCAGCTTCCATCTCGTTAACTCTCTCCTTTTTTCATATCTCTCTCTCTCTCATTTTCTGTCTTTTTCTCTCTCCTCTACTCTATTTCTTCCTTCCCTTTCTCCGAATGCCACTTCCTTTTTTCTCTCATTCTTATTCTCTGACTAACAAACGACGCAACGTCGCGGAATTGCCGTTTAACAGGACGTGTCCGTTAATACGATTCCCCGTTGATGGCGCCTGTCCAAACTCATTGATCGTAATAGCAGTCCTTCCCTTTATTTTTTTCCTTTATTATTTTTCTCTCTTTCTCATCTCCTCTCGTTCTCCTCTTCTTCTCCTTTGAGCTCAAGTGGACCTGATGCTCGAATATAAGAGATGAACCTCCGGCAGACGCGACAAAACGACGCGCCGACGATCTGGACGCGACGAGAAGAAAAGTTCGTTACTTTTCTCTCTCCTTTTTTCCTCCCCCTTCCGTCTCTCTCTTTTATATATTTTATGGAGTTTTACATTTATATACCGGGGTTTATACAGTTAAACGAGACATAACAACTCTCTTTTTCTTGCTCGAAACTTATATATATTATTCACGAGTTTTAAAACCTTGAAACTCCCGGAGTCCCTGACTTGAGAGATGAGAGACGATCCTTCAACCTTTTTGTCTCGTAAATTATATATTTGAGCTCGTTTCATCGGATTTATCATTCGGAATGAGACAGGAGAAGGCAGAGAGGGCGAGAAATGTAATACGAAGGAAATTCTGCAAAATTATAATAACGCGAATCGATTGGGAAAAGTTTCACGCGAATTTTCTCACTTAAACAAATAAGAAATTAACAATGAAAAAAAATTATCAACTTTCTGAAGTTATTTCGAGTTCGGATATTTCTCTGAAATCTCAATCAACTTTTTAATAAGACTTTTAAGACTTGAAAATATATACGATAGGAAGTAAAAAAGGTCGAGAAAGTGTGAAGAGGCTTTGAAAAACGAAGGGTAATGGGTCGTCATCGCGTTAACGACAAAGATGACCGGGTGTGATGTTACACGCCTCTGCTGGACTAATAATAATACTTTTGTGGAATGATTCGATATCGAGGATGAGTGGCGAACTCTGATCGAGGATGCTCTCCTCACTGCCGGCGATTCTCCTCCAATAACGTTTTCGCTCACGACCTAACGAAGGAAAAGAAGGAGAGAGAGAGAGAGATGAGTAAAAGAATCAGGAAGAGAGAGAGAGAGAAGAAGATAGAGTGAAAAAAGAGGGGGAGAGAAGACGTAGAAAACTCGGACTCAGGGGCGTCAATACCAATTAAATTAAACAGGCTTTTGGAGTGCGTAAGGTAGTCACGTAGCGAAGACTCTTCTTCCCGAAGGAAGAAGGAGAGGGGGGGGGAAGGAGAAAAAAAGGAGAAAGGACTTAAATAAGAATCGAGAGGCAAGGAGCATTCAGCGCTCTGGCACTCGTCGAAAGACGAAGAAAAAAACAAGCGAGGAGGAAAAAAATAGCGAGAAACAAAAAACACATGAAACAGAAAGAAGGGAAAAGGAGACGCGAAAAAAAAGAAAATGTCGGAGGGGGAGGAAGGCAGGAAAAAAATGAATAAGACGGACGTAAGTATAGCCTGCGAGAGCCGGGCGCAAAGGTGCAAACAGAGGAGAGAAAAATAAAGGATATATTGAAAGGAGAGGGGAGGGGAGGGGAGGGAATGGAACAAGAACGAGTGAAGTAATACACGAAGCTCGCCTGGCTCTTTCTCTCGCTTCTTGCTCAGAGCCACTCGAACGAGAAGTCTGTCAGTTCACACGATCGCGAGTGACGCTTAACTCGTACGTGTGCAAGCATTCTCCTTTTTATTCTTTTTTCTCCTACTCTCTCGCTCCTTCCTCCATTTCTCTTTACCTTAAGTGTCAGTCAAATGTGAACTTTGAGCCTCTTTCTTTGCTGTCGGGAAAATTACGCATTCCGATAAAAATACAATCGATATTAATTCTTCGCTTCTGTGTTCATATGCATACGTTCTGAATGATTTATATTTAAAATTAAAAAGAAAAAAATTAAGTCAAGTGAGTAAGAAGTTATTTTAAGTTGAGACAGTAAAAAGTTAAACAGTTTTGAAAAAAATTGAAAAATAGCGTGAAATCGAAACGTGTGAGGTTTGAAAATTCGCTATCATCTTGAATGAAAAAATATACTCCGCGGCTTTTTTGATGGCGGAGCTTTTTATTGATAACCGCAGACGTCGGTGAATGCTCGTTATTTACTCTCTGGAAGGGAACCGAGAAAAGAGAAGCCCTGGAGAGCGAAGGAAGTAAAAAAATAGTAAAAAAAAGAGTGAAAAAGAACAACAAAGAGTAAAAGAAAGGTGTTATCGGTGCCCATCCCTCTTTTGGGGCTCGCGAATCAACTGAGGACAGTTTCGCGTCAAGGGAGAGAGAATCGTCTGACTAAAACGTACCATTACTACTCGCTGCCATGCAATCTCTCTTATTCTCCGTCTCGCTTCTTTTTTTCCCTTCTGCGTTTTTTTCTCCATCTCTCTCACAGCTGTTTGTCAAGTGTAGCTCGTTAACTTGTTTCGTGATCGATTTTTCTTGTAAATGGCGACGGTTCGTACTCCCTCCGTGCTCTCTCTCTCTCTCTCTCATTCTCTCGCGTTTCTCTGTTTACCGGCTGTGTACATTTCACGCTGCCGCTCGCGAGTTTATTTCGCTTTGAAGCCTTTATTCCCGAAATCACTAGCGTGAGAGAGAAAGTCAAGTGAAAGGGAGACATAGAAAGAGAACGAGAGAGAGAGGTCGATATTTGAACACCGCAGCTTTTTGGACTGGCCTGAAACAATGGTAAGCTTCTCTCTTCCTCTCTCTCGCTCTCTCGTTTACTCTTCTCGGGAAGTTTTCTCCTCCTGCTCCTTCCAACGGGTGCGGTAAATTAATGATTACCGTTCCAACGCAGAGAGCCTATATATACCCAGGACAACGTGTTATTTGGACCATGCGTGATACAGCGTTATTATAAAACGCTATTAAGATGTACGATAATTGCCGTACCGCATCTACCCCCCCCCCCTCCCCTCTCCCTCCGTCTTTCTCTTCCATGGTTCACCTCTTTCTTCCTCTTTACTATCATTCTATATCGCTCTTGTTCTCTCTCATCGCGCCCAGCGGATATATTTCGCGCAATTTCGTAAATAATTATCACGGTAGTTGGTATATAGTCGGTTACACCGGTGATAGGGGAGAACGGGCAATAATGATTTGCCGAATTGATAGCGAAAATCATTACCGGCAGACCGAGTTTGCCGAAAAAAAGAGATGAAATTTTAACGTGCACGATCAACGGTCGAGTATAACTCACGAATTGAATTCATGATCTCTCTTTTTTTTGACGTTTTTTGCTCTTTTGAGGTTTTGAAAATGAATTCATTCGGAAAATGAACGTTTTTATGATAAATTTATTTTTTCATCAAAAGGATACTCAGCGGGGATTACATTTGTCTTTGATTTTCATTCTGAATTCTAATTTTTCGAGGGTTTTAGAGATTGAAGGGGTTTGTCGATCGAATCCGGTATGAAGAGAATTAAATGAGGGAGGGGCGTAGACTCGAGCTTTTGACTGGTATAATTTAGTACCAAATAATTACCCTATTTAATTGGGCCCTCGTTGAAATTTCTCCGGTTATTATTTTCGTGATAACAAAGTATCGCATAAATTTACCTTTTACGCGTGTACACTGAATTTTATTTCAATCTCATTTTCTTTTTCTCGTTATTACGACTTTTTTAAGTGTTCCACTCCTTTGCGAGCCCTTTTCTCTTCGAAATAAACGTTTAACTCGTCAAGAAACTCGATCGTACCCTTTTTCCCGGCTCTCTCCGTCTTTTCATTTCCTAAAGCTCATTTGCACTTCAAAGTTTCGCGCGATACAAACAAAATTTCGCTGGAACCTCGAGTGTACTGCGGAGAGACGTGTATTTTCTTCGCTCGCGTCTTTTTAGCTCCAGCTCCGAGTGACTTTAACCTCCTCTCGTGAGTCTTTGCCTGCGAAGTACAACATTTACCAAAATCTGTTTATTACGATTGCTATTACATCGCAACGATTAAGTATACTTCGACGAATTCTTGCGAAAATTACATTCTGACGTGTATCAAAGATGCCTCAGACTAATTAGCCCGCCTGCAATTAAGGGACTTTAAAGAATAAGACGAGCGAAAGGACGAGACACCAAAGAGCCGAGAATACTTTGAAAATAAGCTTTTCATTCGAAAACTCATTACTTCCTTCATGAATAGAAAAAAAAATGTACTCATCCTCTGTTCGTCTCGTCTCAACACTCTGCTAGAAGAAATTAATTTATTAATTTAAGAGAATTTTTCAGTATCCAAACTTTTGATCTTTCCACGTATTAATTACACTCGAACCCTACTCAAATTATTGAATAAAGTCATAAAATCCACGTTACGAAAATTATACGTTTTTAATACTATTTTCAGAGATTTTATGATTTGATTCCAGTATATGACACGAGAAATATATGGACTGCGAAATTCCAAGTCGAACGACGATCGGAATCGCCCGATATATGTCAGAGCTTCAGAGAATGCAAGGATACAATGGGATACATGCGTATATATAGGTAAAGAGACTCTGTACATGTATGTGTATGTAAAATGTAGGCAAGAGAGAGTTACAGATTCTCAGCAGAACGGCCATTAGCAGTTGCCATTGTCTAGCCCTTAGCGGAGACAATGCTCTCGCGGACATCGCTCGTATTAATAACCCAAAACCAATATGCCGTAAACTCAGCGATGCTCCTTACATCCTACATCGAAGATATCAAACCTTCCTATCACTATTTCTATTTCTCCCCGTGTACTACATCGCACCGATCGGCGTCGACATTTATTCACAGGCACGACGCACCCGAGAACAATGGGCGCATCGCCGAAGGAAATCGAGTTTCGATCGAGAATTTAGGATTCGTATAAGGCTATTTAAATGCGATATTACAGTGTGTTATAGTTTTTATGAATTTATACAAATTTTTGGAATGTTTTGATTTTTTGATTTCATGAAAAAAAATGTTTGAGGATGTTTATGTAAATTTTGTAAATATGAAAATGGAATTTCTAGACTAAATATTTTCATGCAAAATTGATCCATGGGGAATACATTTCTGCCGGAGTACGAGATCTTAAAGATCTATCCTAAAAGCGAGACCGCGTTTTTCTGGTCATAAAACAGTCCCTGGGAAATAGTGGAGGAGTTTATTCCATTGCGTAAATATGCAAGTGCCTCCATATCCATAACAATTTCCTCACTCGCGCGAATTCCAAGTTTCCTCAAACTTCTTTAGCCATTTTCTCGTTCCCCGGTCTCCGATGTTTTATCTGTTCTCTCAAATTTCTTGGCTCCTACGTCCCGTTTCAAAGATCGAGCAGGACTGGAGAATCATTTTATTAAGTTAGAAAACGTAATCGAGAAAGGAAAAGATAGATTTTACAGTTTCGTGTGTTTTTCTCCTCAGTAAAATTTGTTTTAAAACAGAAATTCTCACGAGATGGTAAAAAGTATCAAGAATTTGATGAAAAGTCTCTGCATGAGGTGTAGTGATAACGATGATAAAAAAACGAACAGGTGGCATTTAATCCACAGGAGCATTATAGAAAATACGACGGTCGCGACTGATGTTAAGCAGCTCTGGGCAGAGGATCATTCGGGAATTAATATCAGTCGCCAGTTTTTACCCAATTTCTCTTTTCTCGGTCTCTGATGTTTTATCTATTCTCTCCAATTTCTTGGCTCCTACGTCCCGTTTCAAAGATCGAGCAGGACTGAGGAATCATTTTATTGAGTCAGAAAACGTAATCGAGAAAGGAAAAAATACATTTTACAGTTTCGTGTATTTTTCTACTCAGTAAATTTTGTTTTAAAACAGAAATTCTCACGAGATGGTAAAAAGTATCAAGAATATGATGAAAAGTCTCTGCATGAGGTGTAACAAGTGATAACGATGATAAAAAAACGAACAGGTGGCATTTAATCCACAGGAGCATTATAGAAAATACGACG
>JAPYYX010003627.1:0-10207 GCA_030522605.1 Cremastinae sp. B BG-2022a | reverse complement strand
ATTTTTGAAAAAATGGTCGGCGGTTGAAAGTGAAAGTCTAAATTTCTTCGAAAAAATCACTTCATTTTCCTCGATATCAAAAAAACTATGCATCGAAAACAAAAAATCCTTCGATAAAGGACTGCGTTTTGATATTAAAAAAAAGTATGCAAAAGGTCAAGTAAATTGATCGACTCGTTTTTGAGATATCGTGGTCACCGATATTTAGTGAGTTGTCTCGAAAAAATTCTGACTAGACGTAAACCCTTGAAGGGTTTATAATAAAAAAATTATGAAACATAGTTAAAGATATACCTTTCACTATGGAGCAAAAGACAGAGCGAAACCTGCAGTCGTTTTCCCAAAAAAAATTTACAAAAACTCGACTTTTTTTCGGCCGACGACTAGATATGTAACCCCCTAAATTATATTTTATTTTATATAATTTATATACGATATAAAATAAAATTTGGAATTGAAATGTCTTTTTAGTGTCCCCTCGAAATTTATTTATTGTATTTATTGCAAAACAGTCAAATTTACGAAGTTGACAAAAATTTCCGACTCAAAAAACAAACGTCTCGTCGCTGAAACTCAAAAGTGTTAGAAGAAAAAATTGTAACGGGACGTCCAGGAATCGACTTGATGAAAAAAATGCTCCTTCGGACAGAAATGAATGCGAATAAAGTACAAAAGAGCCGCGAAGATTCTTCGCGAAAGCGATTCACGTGATCGTGTGTCAATTGACGAGAAAATAAACGAGCAAAAACGAACGCCATGGAAACAAATCTCGTAACGTTTTTATTTCAATTTTTCTCTCTCTTTCTCTCTATTTTTTCCTTCAGTCCTCGTCGCGTCTTCTCGCGACGATCTCTTCTCTCTTCTTCGTTCCGCTCTTGTTCTTATCTCGTTTATCATTTCTGGTCGCATTGTCCTCGTTGACGTTTCTCGCATCAAGAAATTAAATCTGCCGGGAGCTCGAGCGCGAGGCAACGATTCTGCGAACGCGTTTCGTAACTTTTGTTCGTCCTGATTTCATGCCCTTTCACGCACGCGAGCGCTTCCTCGCTGATTATTGCAAACTACGGATCGGATCAAATTCTTTGTAATTCGTTTCAGAAGTCGATCAGCCATTTATTTATTTTTTGATCTCTTGCACGAAATAAAATTTTTTTTCCTCGTGAATGTCTAAATGATAAAAATTCTTAGATATTTACGACTGGAATTATCAAGTGGGAAAAATTTTATTTTTCATTGTTGGGCATCTGATTCCAATATGAAAAAAAAAATAAAATAAAATACGAAAAGCGAGAGACGTTGAATCACAAGATTTACGATGATGCTATAAATTTTTTCGTCATTGTTGAGAGAGCAAACAAGAATTTTCGAACGTTCGCGATGAATTCGATTGCCAGACTATTTCCGTGTTTATACGTTTTTTTTTTTTAATATCAATGGAGAAAAGTAACGCGTGTACCGAGCGTGTTTTACACTGCAGAATTTTTCTGCCGAGGCAAAAAAAAATTGACGAAAGCGATCTCGAGTTCACACAATGAATATCATTCATGAATTTCTCGTAGTGTGCGGGACTCTTTAACGTTTAGAATATATTCCAAGTTTTACAGCACGATAGACATAAACTAACAAGCTTTCGCCTTCAATCCGTTCGTGCAAGGTTAAGATTAATTTCGCTCGTAACGTCCTGCTGAGATTTTCCATTGAACTTTCAATATACGTTTTATTAAATGAGTGAGCCCTTCATTGAATCCTATCGCGATTGACTGTGGATATAAAAAACAAAAACACAATAAAAAATTTATCAAAAAAAATCTTGTTGCGAATTTTTTAAATTTATTCATATTTTTTTTAAAATTTGTGCAAGGTTAAAATTTGCTCAAACTAGAAAGAATCAAAAAAATAAAATAAAAAACAAAAAAAACTGGATAAGAAGAAAAACAGAATGAAAAGTGTATTTAAAAAAATCTTGTTAATAATATTTCAAATTTATTTATAATTAGAAAAGAATTTTAAAATTAATTTTGTTCATAAATTCCTGACGAGCTTCGTCATCGAACTTTCAATGCGCTTCTAATTTTGAGCCCTTCGTTTTTATCGCGAAAATTAGGCAGATTAAAAAAATGTTATCAAATTTTCCTGATACGGAAAATTTATTCATTTTCAAAAAACAAAAGAAATCGAGATACGGTAAGCGTCTGGGAAACTCAAATCCCAGACGTCACGAGTAGGCGACATAAAAAAAATGATCTGAAAAAAATGAGTGGGCGTGAAAGCGAGAGCATCGGGTACAAATCGCATTTATGTGCGAATATAATCGCCAAACTGAATATTGTGTTTATTTCGAGTATGAATCACGAAGAAACGATTAACGCGTTTATTTTAGCTCTGTTGGCTGTGTCTGTATTTTTCTTACCAATGCAAATATTACTATTTATTTTCGACTTTTCTCTCGTCAGAAATAAAAAATCGAGCAATAATAATCAACAAACAGGAAAAATGTTGCGTTCCTCGAGTCGTAAGAATTTGATTAACTCTTCAATCCGAGATTTTAAATCTTAATTGCATCGAAGAGGGAAGGAGCGATGTTTTTTTGCACTTTCGCGCGAATTCGATTGTAGCGGGATGCAAAAATAATTGAGAGAACAGACGAGTGCATTCATGAAGGAAAAAGTGTTGCATGGAGTGTAACAAGTGTGGCTCCGATCGAGCAGATACGTCTCTCGTTACGAACAAGAATTAAGATCTTTTTTATTTAAAAAAATTTTTTTTTATTTAAAAAAAAATTTTTAAATAAAAAAAAGACAAAACAAAAAAATAAAAAAATTCAAAGTAACATTCAAAATTGAGCCGGATATTCAAAAAATAGCAGACAACAGAGAGAAACAATGACTATAAATCCAAAGAGTACAAAGACGAGGTCGACGCTCGAAAAATCTTGATTTCGAGATCGCGACAGAACTTCTCGTGATGGGAATAAACGCGTTTTCAAATAATTGCATGGAACGTCGTGCGTATATTCAAAGATATCAAAACTCGTCCCTTTTCATCCCAAGTGCAGAGAGTACAAGCAGCACGTGTGAGCTTCGTGCCACATGGAAATCTTTACATTTTGCCACGCCATTCCACGTGAAGGATGGTAATAGACGGACCGACAGAGTAAAAAAAGGGCGAGAGAGAGAAAGTGAGAGAAAGAGAGAGAGCGAGACAGAGATATGAAGGGAAAGAGATCTCGTCCGGATGGCGCCTGTCCGGCATATCTACATGCGAATGAGTCGAAAAAAATAATAATAGTCATAACGAAAAAGCAAAAAACTCCGATTGCAGTGCATGCGTGCGAGAATTCGCGTCGCGATGTCCAGCGAGCGAGAGAGCTCTCCGTCGAGAGGAATGCGATCGAGTTTAATTTTTCAGCTCCCGATCCCTATCTTCGCGGGAAATAAAAATAATTTAACATGTGTAACCGTTAAATTGCAAGTTTTTTTTTTTTTTTTTTTTTAATTCGTGATCACGTATCTAAATTATTATTTGGATAATTTTAATTTCCAGGCGGTTTTCTGACGTATTATGCAATATTACAAAAAATTCAATTATAAGAACTTGAATAATAAATTGTGTTCAGGGATTTCTACAATTATTGAGAACATCTCTGTGACGTCGAATTTACATAAATGAGTTTTATGATGCAGTTGCGTGTTACACGATTATAAGCTATTAAATTACGCGATTTTTTTTAATTGCTTGTCATAAATAATTTCCAGTTTTGTTAAAACAAATTCGTACGATTTTGATATCGTAACAAAAATATTAGAGTTCGGAATGTGATTAAAGAATAATTTTTATTGATTTTTCAAAATATTTTCATGATGCTAAAATCAAATTTATTAACAAGATAGATTTCCTCTAAACTTATTCTACATTGTATGGTAATGTATAAATCCTATTTTTGTCTTAAAGTAACTTTAATTTATATAAATTCTAATTTGAAAAATTTTGTTCGGTGATATTAATTGTTGTTTATTTCCTATTTTTTTTAAAATATGAATTCGATAATTTTTATTATATTTAATTAAATTTATATTTAATTACTATTAATCAACAAATTTCATAAAATTTATTTACTAAATTTCGTTAATTCAAAACAAAATGCAACGAAACATTTATTTTCTGGGAGAAAAGTCGATGCTGAAAAATTGTTGGAATCAATCTGGCGATAGTTTCGCCAGTTTCTTATCTTTCACGGATCGTAGAAAATTCCTCTTCGTCGTGTGTTTTCGTCGAAAGAGATCACAGTTAATGGGAATGAGCGACGTATACATATAGCGTCGTCCAATCATGAATCACAAATGTAATGCATTTAAGCACTCAAGAATATTTTTCTCTTATTTGTTATGCACGAGTATTCGCATTTTCTTCTCTTTTTCTCGCGCTTCGCTTATTTTCTCTTTTCTCGTCTTCGAAACGCTCCGAGTGTGCAATCGGTAAACGACTTGACTAATAATATGTCTCGGGGCTCCGGCGCGAGATTACGCGCGATTTTGTTTCATCGCGAAGACGGGGTCGGCGTCGAAGACGCCGAGCGTATGTAATTAATAGACTTGCATTATTACAGACTGCCGGAGAGTGTCGAGCGAGTGCTATCATCGATGCTTTTTTTTCACATTTCTTTCTTTTCTCTCTTCCTCTCGACCGGACATAAAAAATGTGATAACTGATAAGCAATTCGCGAGGGCGAACTCCTTCCTTTGTATTCGGTCACCAGGGAGCTGACCAACTTTTTCTCTCTCAATTTATTTATTTTTTAAGAAAAACGCTGGCGCCATCGAGATCATCAATTTTCTGTCGTCTCGAGTTTTCGTTTCACGATAAATGAAGACTTTTCTTCGTATTTTATAATCAACGGGAACAAACGATACAGTTTAATTTTTTAAATTCATTTGAAATCATTCCAAGTTACTGAATGTGTAGAATTTTTTAAATACAATTTTGTAGGAAATTAAAATAAATTTTGTTTGGCGATGTTGAAAAATTTGATCATCAATTTTCATTTTTTAATTTATTTAAAATAATTTCAAGTCACTGAATTTGTAGAATTCTTTAAATACAATTTTTAGGAAATTAGAATAAATTTTATTTGGCGATGTTGAAAAATTCGATCATCAATTTTTTGTCGTCTCGAGTTTTCGTTTCACTTTTCTCCGTATTTTATAATTATCGGGAACAAACGATACAGTTTCATTTTTTAATTTATTTGAGATCATTTCAAGTCACTGAATTTGTAGAATTTTTTAAATACATTTTTGTACGAAATTAGAATAAATTTTATTTGGCGATGTTGAAAAATTCGATAAAAATAATTCGATGAATTCATCGATTACACTGTTTTGAATTTTTATTGATCAATAGAGAAAACAAAACGATCATGCATTTTTCATGATGCGAGGAGAAAGGAAATCTCAGAAATGCGTGTAGGTTGGGCTCGAACGATTTTGTGACGATCGACCACGCTTGAATATATATTTTTTTCCGTATATTATTCGACACGAAACAAAACATCTAGTTTTTGTTTCTCTCGTACCGTTAAAGAATACTATTCCCATTCATAAAATTTTGTGTATCATCCTTCGTCAGCCTGTTTTGGCTTTACGATCACGATCGAGCCACCTCCGATCAAGAAATTAAGCTGTTTTTAAACGACTCGGATCGAGCTGACAGTTCACCAAATTATTTCGACATTTGTATTCCTCGGACGTATCCAATTCTTACGGTTTCTTACAACGGGAGCGCTGCAACTGTGACTATACAATTCCTCAACGTATATCCCTCAGATAAATATTATTTTGGATGAACAGATCGTTAAAAATGAATGACCTAAATAATTATCACTCCAGTGATCAATCAATGTGAACATTTTAATGGAAATTTACTTTAAAAGATATCAAATATTTAATATAATTATTTATTTATTATTATATTATATATTATATTATATTATATATTATATCGTAGGGTAATTTTTTTTTACAATTAATAAAATAAATATAAAAAATTTATTTAAAATTTCATACGTACCTGAAAAAATACAAGCAATAATCCCTGCTGTGTTTTCTTTTTAAATATCTCAGTCCTGAGATCAGAAACTAGCTGTAAAGTGTGCTCCATGTTTAATATTAGCCACGATCGCAAAGGCGTGAAAATAAATATGAAATTCACAAGAACCGCACGGTATCTGGAAGCGGAGCGTAAGCTGGATAAATGTGGATTGAACAAAACCAGAGATTATGGAGAAAAAGGAGTATTGATTAATTTAGATGAAACGCGAATCATTGGAACAGCCTCGGAGAACATTTACCCGGTCTGCGTTCTTAAATTAATTTACTGATAATTGTGAGTAAACTGCCGGGATAGATATTGGATTAAGATAACACAATAAATGTGTAATTCGAATAAATGACGCGATTTGTGACACGAGAAAAATGTGAGCGAGTCGTACGGTCAGATTTATTCTTAATCGTACTTTCACGAGATTGATAAATGGCTGAAATTTAATGCAGCACGAAACCGAAACTCTGAGGTGACGCGGAGTGTAGGTGGAAACACATCAGAGATATCCGCGTTTGCCCAATAACGATCACGACTCTCTTACGGAAATTTAAATGTCACATAAAATAATTCTTGACGAATATTTTTTATGGAAATTGGAAGAATTTGAATTTTTGTAATTTTACATAGACATTTTTGGAGAGTATGAAAAAATGATGATCATTAGAAAAATATTTGATTATTATATTTTTTGAAGATTTTCGGATTTTCGTAGGATTTCATGTAACAAGTTGCAGTTCGATGCAACAGTTAGTTTATTCATGAATTTTCCTCTTTTCCCCAAGATCCAGAATACTTTTCGATTCTCCTCCACTCTTCGTTATTAACTTGATTCAGGATGTAAGACGTCTGGTACTTTTCCGCTTGAACTCTTTAAAGCGTGACCTCTCCTCCGTAGGAATTTAACTTCGCGACCATTTTCCAATCTCACTGAGTACATCCGACTTTTATTCTTTCGTTTCTCTCGACTTTTCCCGACTAATTTCACCACGGACGCGGAAAACCAGAGAAATCGATGACAAAAACGTGGAATGAAACTCTCGGATAGTCCGCGAGTTTCGTATACTTGAAACCCTCTGCGAGGGAGAAAGGAAAATTTTTACGTAGTGACGAAAGAGAATAATGAAAATCGAGAATTTCAGGCGTAAATCTCGCTTAATCGCTCTCTTTCTCTTCAAGTGGGCACGCCGGCTCGTGTATAGATGCAAATTACAGGTGCACGGGTACATGCAAAGGAGAGAATATAAATACTATAATATAACGTAGTACGGTGGCTTGTCAAAGGTACGCAAAGAGGCCATTATTACTTTGCATTGCCAAGGGCAACGTCGGTTTATCGAGCGACTCCTTTGCCAAGTACCCACCAACTCGACTCTCGTCATCCCTCTTCCACTCGTTTCTTCCTTTCCATCCGCATTTCTCCTGCTCACGCTCCGTTTGGAGTTTTGGATCTACTCTGTCTGTTTTTCTCCTTCTCGCTTTATTTCTCTTTCTCTCTTTTTCTTTCTCTTCCTCTCTTCAGATTTCAAGTTTGGGGGTTGCTCAAAACGCCCTCGTCGACGTCTTCCTCGTTCATTGCCCCAACGTTTTTCCTGACGTCCTTCC
Organism: Cremastinae sp. B BG-2022a; assembly: GCA_030522605.1. Lineage (NCBI taxonomy): Eukaryota > Metazoa > Arthropoda > Insecta > Hymenoptera > Ichneumonidae > Cremastinae sp. B BG-2022a. The sequence continues at coordinate 2,506 of JAPYYX010003627.1, read as the reverse complement.
GGATATCCGTGCTCAGCCATTCGCAAATCGCGATCTTAAGATTAACCGTTTAGTATTAATATTAGCCAGCTCATGTATCATTTGTTGGTTTTGTTTGAAATTGATTATATTGACATAAAAAAGTGGTCAGTACTTTTGACCAGACCGGTGACTTCGAATCTGGGGTCTGTTTGGCTTACAACTCCAAAATTTCGAGTAATTAGCAAAAAACTACTAAAAATGGCCAAAAGTTGCAGTAATCCATGTGACGACATCTTTATGGCCTAGATTAAGTGTATTTTGGATATATTTTGATGTACCTAATTGACATAAAAAAGTAGTCAGTACTTTTAACCAGACCGGTGACTTCGAATCTGGGGTCTGTTTGGCTTAGACAACTCCAAAATTTCGAGTAATTTGCGAAAAACCACTAAAAATGGCCAACAATTGCAGCAATCCATGTGAAGACATCTGTTTGGCCTAGATCAAGTGTATTTTTTATATATTTTGATGTACCCAATAACGATTCCTTATTGTTGATAATCATAAACAATATCCAAACACCAGAATAGTTCTTTTTAATTGGATTTATCATTTGTGATGATTGTTTTTTAAACAAACGCAATTTATTAGAAAATTATGAATATTTACTTCACATGAAGGATCACTGATCAACGGTTGTTACTGTTGATTCATCTGATTTCGATTTTGTTGGGTTGAAATGCCTTTGCATTTCGTCGACTCTTATCGAAGACAAGCACGGTTCGATTGCTCCGCGTTGCTTCAATGATTACGCATAGACTGGGAGTGTGGAGTGTGAGAACTATAGAGGAAAAGGGATGCAAATCAGAAGAAACTGAGGAAACCGATAGCTGTAGGAAAGTTCCATGTGACTCATGGCCTGAGCCTCTACGCAGCATCCTTCTTCCTCTGAAAATCAAAGTCCGATGGAATGAGAGAAAGGGGGGAACGCGCTCGTGTGTTCATACGGATTCCCAACTTTTGAGAGAGATCAAGAAGCACCAATGTACCCAAGAGAGAAATTCCGACAGACGTACCAATAGACAGCAAAGATGCAGGACTAGACAGAACGATTCATTTTCATTATCCATTCATCCGTACAAAGTCTGTGCGTGTTTCCATCCCAGCGGGTCTACCCTGATTTCATGTTCTAACCAAATAACTCTTGATGTAGAGAAACCAAAACCATTCGGTTTAAAAGCGGATTTTAGTATTTGGTACTTATTGGTAATGTCTTGATTTACTGCAAAAATACTACAAATCAAATCAGAGTATTTGCACATCTGTTGAATGAACTGTTTGGCAATATAAAGGCAATGCAAATTGAATCATGAGCTAAAAATGTAATGATGACATCTTTTTTGCATTTGGTAGTCATCCTAAATGTCCTGATTATCTGCGAAATCACTTCAATGAAACTCAGTATCGTTGATTTTAGAGTTTGGCTATGCACAGACAAAGCAAATGGAATCATGGGCTAAATATGATGATGAGATCTATTTTTGCATCTGGTACTCATCCTAAATGTTTTGATTATCTGCAAAATCACTTCGACAAACATCAGAATTGTCGCACATTCATTGAATCGAGTGTTTGACTATGCAAAGGCGAAGCAAATTGAGTCATGATCTAAATATAATGATGAGATCTTTTTTTGCATCTGGTACTCATCCAATACGTCTTGATTAACTGCAAAATTACTCCAACAAAAATCACAGTCATCGCATACACTGTTGAATTGAGTATTCACCTGTGTAAAGGCCAGGCAAATTGAGCCATGAGCTAAATATGACGACGAGATAGAAAGGCACTTCATCGTTGAAGGAAAATAAAAGGCGGAAACGTCTTTGTGTAGGGTCGTTAAGGATATACATACATAGGAGCATAGTTTTACAGAAGAAAAAAAGGAGTGTAGTAGAAAGACGAGGATCGATCGAATCTGGGCGTTGCTGCGGTTAGAAAGTAAAGAGGAGCAGCGTGATAGAGGGTACAAAGGGTGTATGCACCTCTTCCTTATTCCGAAAGCTCATATAGTCAAAAACAATTTACGTGTATAGAACCTGGTTAAAATATTAAAATAATTATCTCGAAAAGGTCATCAAGATTACTAAAAGTACTTAATTTCAACCAGTACATGTACTATGCAGTTATTTTTTAAGCGCAGTTTACTCTTTAACAAAATTCAGACTAACCGTTGAAATCCAATGACCAAAAAATTAAATCTAAAAGTGTCATGATACATCGAATTCAATAGTTCAATAGTAGTTCATCAATAGCTCATGCATATAGTCAAAAACAATTCATGAATATAGTTAAAAACAATTTAGGTATGTACAACCTGGTTAAAGTATTAAAATAGTTATCTCGCAAAGGTCATCAAAATTACTAAAATTACTTAATTTCAACCAGTATATGAGGCATTCCACCCCATTTCAGACACCATCTAGCTTTTGCATCTCCGATTTTCTCCATAATTTGTTGTATTTTAGTATCTATTGAAAGAGGC
>JAPYYX010003626.1:0-15127 GCA_030522605.1 Cremastinae sp. B BG-2022a | reverse complement strand
CAATTAATTACTTGAAATAAGACGTCAAAGCTAATAATAACTTAACAAATCATGAGAAAAAAATATTTTTCGTACTTTTTGCAGAGGTACCCCATTTTGACAACTGAAAACAATTTTTTTTTCATGAAAATGTTATTTCAATTGAAAATTGAATTCGTTTCCTTCAATTGTGATTAAAAAACAAAAAATTCAGCATATTTAAACCCTTGGAATCGGAAATTTTTCTTAAATACCCCATTTTGCCCCCCCCCCTCCCCTATAATTATTTTTTTGTTATTTTTTATAATATTATAATTATATTATAATAATCCAAAAATAATTTTTGGAGATAGGTAAATGAATTATGTAGGGCTTCAGAAAATAGGCAAATTTTATCGAAGGGACGTGAGATCGCGAATGAGAAATTTCATGCGAATAATTTTTCCTCTTCAGATTTCGACTATCAAATATTTTTTGTTATTTTTTCAAGTAAATAAATTATTGATAAATTTTTTAAAAAATGGCTAAATTTATTCCGAGAACTTATTTGAGGGATGAGAATGAGAAATTTCATCGATAAATTCGATCGCGAAATTCGTTGTAATTGGGCCACGAGCGCGGGGCTAATTGTTCCGATGCGATATTGGCTGTAAATTTATTTGGGCGCGTAATAAATAGAAGGAAAAGCAGCGTGGAAAGTGGGAGGGTACGAATAATAAAAGAGAGGGAGGCTCTCGCTGAAAATTTACGAGGTAACTGCAAGCGCATCGGCAAGGACACGGCTCGATCGTATTAGCGCTCCGTACACGATCCGGCTCGTACGAATGCACTCGATACACATCGCGGACGGGTATTCTTCCGTGACGACGGTATTAGCCAATTGGGCCATTAATCGCTCCGTCGATTCGAGACAAGCCCGGTTTCCCCGCGAGTAATTGCTAATCGCTAATTGCGAGCTCAAACACTCCATCCAATTAACTTTAACCCGAGAGCGTGTCTTCTTCCTTTTTTTCATCCTGTCTGCAAATTGACGAAAATGTGGAGCAACATCTTGCAAACGTCACGTAAGCGTCTTGATTAAATTTTGTAAAAAAAAAACAATTCTCGAAGAATTATTATATATTTCATGCATAATTGGAAAAAATTAAGAATGTACTGGAGATAATTCAAAACCTTGGAACAATTTTGAAAATTTGACCAGTCAGACAGTCACAATTGATAAAAATGTGGAGCAACATCTTTCGTAAACGTCACGTAACTGTCTTGATCAAATTTTGTAAAAAAAAACAATTCTTGAAAAATTATTATATTTAGTGCATAATTGGAAAAAATTAAGAATGTACTGGAGATAATTCGAGACGTTGGAAAAATTCTGAAAATTTAACCAGTCACAATTGACGAAAATGTAGAGCAACATCTTGCAAACGTCACGTAAATGTCTTGATCAAATTTTGTGAAAAAAAAAACAATTCTCGAAGAATTATTATATATTTCATGCATAATTGGAAAAAATTAAGAATGTACATATGGAGATAATTCAAAACGTTGGAAAAATTTTGAAAATTTGACCAGCCAGACAGTCATAATTGATGAAAAATGTGGAGCAACATCTTGCAAACGTCACGTAAATGTCTTGATCAAATTTTTTAATAAAAAATTCTCGAAGAATTATTATATTTCAATAATTGGAAAAAATTAAGGATGTACTGGAGATAATTCGAAACGTTGGAAAAATTCTGAAAATTTGACCAGTCACTCTAATAATAGGACTCTAAAACTTATGTGCGAATTTCAACACAATTCACTAAATCGTTAAAAGTTGAATATTTATAATTAATAAATTGAATATTTGATTATACATAAATTTTTTTAAAGAAAATTTGTCTTAAAAATTCAAATTAAAAATTGAATAAAAAAATTATCATCGACAGAAAAAACGTGGGAAAAAATGTTATTAAACATTTTTTATCTTGGTTTTTCGGGTGTTCCCAAGGCAAAAAAAATAATTTTCGATGGAGGCAAAAATACTCGGGGAGAGGGAGTCGTTTTTTCTTTTGTTTAATAGCGAGCTCGCAGAGGCTCGGCGCCGTTTGGCCATGATCGAGACGCTCGCTCGCGAAACCGGCGCTATAATAAATGTAACAATAAATAATACTGTCGGTTCGTTCCTAATGAAGTTTCGTTCCACTCGCGAGAGGGAGAGCAGAGGAGAGGGCGAGGATAAAATTTTCAGAGCTCTCGGATATACTTTGAAACAAGAGAATAATATAACCCGCGAGGAAAGAAAGAGAGAGATCCTGCTCGTGGGACAGACCCCTTTCGATCAATTAAGTTAATAAATGGGCGCCATGAGCGGGGGCGCGAGCATTGGACCTTTCTTCCAGTTTCTAATATAAATAATCATATACAAATTTTTTTAAATACATTTTTGTTAAATATTTTTCTATATTAAAATACCATATAATTATTTCAATATTTTAATAAAATTTTTAAAGTAAAAAAGTATTTCAAATTACTTAAAAAATAAAAAAAATCTCTTTTTGTTTTTCATTTTATTTTGAAACTTTATTTCGAATAAAAAGATGAGTTCGAAGAACGTCATATTTCACGTCAGGTGTACGCGAACACGATTGATTGCTTTTTTTTCGTTTCCTTTTCCGTCATCTCGCGATAAAATTTCATTGCGTCCGTGAACCTCTATTTTTGTCGAAGATCCTCATTCCCGATGCTTGCAATAATCGTCGCTGTTTCTTAAAAATCGTCATTGCATTCTGCATCGACGCCAGATGGGCTCGTTCGCTCGGGAGAGAGATGAGCGAAACACTTTCAACCCTCGTTTTCTCACACGCGTTATTACATTCGTTCATCCTCTCTTTGCTAGTTATTTTTATACGACAAATAATGGAAAGAAGGAAGGTCTCGTTCCGTACGAGCGACAGCAGGAGTTCGTGTAAAACGATAAATAGCCGTGGCTCGTAAACCGTTTCATGCAACTTTTCTCGTCACGACGATCGAGCCTCTCCAGAAAGGGAGAGACCGCGAGAAAGATAGAAATACTTTTAACGATCATTTCACCAATAGATTTAACATTAAACTTCCTACACGAGTTCCAGCGCACGCCTTCTTTCCACTCGATTTCCATCTCTCGACGATCAAGAAAAAAACAAACTTCTGCATTATCGTCAGTCTTAAATGCAAATGACAAGACTCGTGCACGTTTTTTTTGACGTAAAACTTTTTCATGCTTGTGCATCTCAAATTTTTTTAAAAGAATATTTAATATATTTTTTTTTATATTTACTCTGTGAAGTTCAACTTTTTAATGCACGCAGATTTTTTTTTTCAATGGTTGCTTGAAAATGTGGCTAAATTCAGCACACCTATCACTTTTCCGCATGTCGTCAATGGCAACGTGCGGTAATAACAGCCTCAGTCGAAACACACACAGACACATGAGAGTTTTTTTTTCTTTCCTTGTCTTTTCAAACTAAAGATCTGAATCTTGTCCCATGGCACACGTCAGTTCTGGGAACGTCAATGAACAATTGAAGGTTGTCTCAATCGCAATTTTCAAACAACCATTAAAAAAACTATGATGTGATACATGTACGGAAGTGAACGAATACCGAATAGCATGTCGTTACTGCATTCGTCTCGACTTGTGACGGATTCACCCTCGTCGTCGTCTGATTGTAACGTTCGCCTTCGGCTCGCACTCGGGCGAGGGCGAATCCCCCACCAGTCGACGCTCATGCGCAACTTCATGTCGTTCGGCATTCGCTCACTTTCCGCACTTGTATCACAATATACTATTATTACATTGTTTGTAAAATTTTACATATCGAAATATATTTATTAAATTTTACCGTGGATAATTTTTTAATGGAATAAATCGTGACCTCCCAGGCTGTCTTTTCAGAAATTCCCAAATCTTTTCGGTATTTCGTAATCCCAATTATTTCCGTGGGCTCGAAAGAGATTCGTTACGATTGAGATTTCATTTTTTGTTGGTATTCTCCTTTCTTCAACCCTTTCCCCCGCGTTTCTTTTTTTCTTTCCCGGCTTCCGATAGTTCGTGAAAGAAAAAGAGTAATGCGCCAGGAAATTTTGCAGTGTCAGCGTTAGTTTTAAAAACATCGTTAATGATCCGTTGACTCGGAATCGGTTTGGGTGCACCTCTCTTTGTATTTTTTATATTCTTCTCTCTCGTCCTTTTTCCCTTTTTCACGTCGTTCGACATTCTTTCAGCCTCGCGACACGCTTCGCTACACAAAACAGCTTCCAACTATCATCCTCTTCCTCCTTTTCGTTGTCTTATATTTTATAAAAGCGATTTCTACGGATCGGAGGTGCACGCCCATGTTATTTGATCGCGATCAAATATCCATCACGATTCATCTTCGAAACGCTCTCCGTCGATCCACCAAAAAGTCATTTTCACGATTTTCTCATACGGAAAATCTCGGAAATTAAAAATCATGAAAAAAATTCTTAAGTTTTTATGAAAATACAATTAAAAAGTTCTCCCACGGAAAAAAAAAGATTTAAAAGGAAATTTTTTTATTCACGCTTTCAATATTAAATTATCACAAAATTATTAAATTTAAAAAATACTCAAAAAATTAAAGATGAAAATTCTACGCTGAAAATAATTCAAAAAAAAAGTTGCTTAGAACCAATTTGAAAATATCGAAATACTGTTGTGTACAAAAATCCCACACAATAACAATAGACGATGTAAAAATCCAACCCGATCAACATTTCGAATAATCAAAACGCTCAAAAACACTGAATAGTTTATCAAAAAATAAAAAATCTATCTTGGAAAACAAAAAATTGTATTTAATATCGTAAAATAAGAATAATAATCACGAACTGAAGGACCGGCGGTCGATGGCTTAAGATAGAAAAGGGGAAAAAATGTAAATATTGTAAAAATAAGTTAAGCTGCATTGGGCGCGGCCAATACTTGGATGGGTGACCGCTTAACTTTCATCGGCTAACGGGTCAGCGCTGAGCGGGAGGTGGTTTTTTCTGGGTTTTTTGAGGTTTGATAACTTCGGAAAATCCAGAAAGGACGTCACCGAATGTATCGGCAACGGGTTTTCTGCAGTTTTCCCGTGCCCATGCGCAAACATGTGCGAATGCGATACAGGTTAGGACTGAAGTCGGCTGCAGACGCAATTGGGGGGGAAATAGAGGGAAAAAGTAAAAATGCTGGAATGAACCATGGCATAGACGGTTCTGAATGGAAGAGGAATATCGTGATTAAAGCTAGAAGCTGTACGAAAGAAAACCGAACTAACTAACTAATAAGTAATATGTCTTTGACTCTTCCTTTCTGTCAATAAAACGCAATATACTACTACTACTAATTTTAAAAAATGTAGATAAAAAAAAGAAAATTGTCGAATTTCATTCAATATATTAAATTATTTGCATTTTGTTCCAGTCGCGATCGTGTCTACTTTTTATTTTATTTTTTCCTCGTCTCACCTTGCACTTGTGTCGAAGTTGAAATGGTCGGTCTCGTTATTAGTTCCGCCTCGCCGAGTCTCGGGATGTTCCACTTTAGGAAAGAATTCGTCGTGCCGGAGAAACATTTTTCTTCCTTATTTTTTTGTCTCTGCGTCTTTCTCTCTGTCTCTGACTCGATTTCGTCGCTGTTTGCAGTGAGAATTACTCGGGTTATCGGTCACCGTGTAATTACATTTTCCAATGAAGTGTTCCCGTTGACGTAGCGCGAGCTCGCTATCGTTTCCGATCCGAGATAATCGCCCGGCGATTTTTCTTCACTTCCGGGGCAACGAACCGAGCAGGGAGGTCTCCGATATTTCCAACTATTTTTTTACGCAACTCGAGTACAAAATACAGAAAATAGCAGTAAAAAGACAGCTGAATAAAAATACAAATAGAAAAAATTTGTCGAGAAAAAAAAATGAAATAATTATTACTGCGAAATCAGGAAATGTTGAAAACTTTTTTAAGTGTCTCGTGATCGATGGAACGTTGAACGAACGAAATTTACCGTCGTGCCATCGAGAAGACGCGCGTAAAAAACGATCCAACACACGGAAGTCGGGTGTATCAATGGTGAAAGTCTCGAAAGAAAAATTAATGTCTCGATATTTACGAGAGTTAAAAGCGTCCTTTGACACGTGGACTCCACACACATTCCAGCTCGTTTATTCTCTCTCGTGCTTTCTGAATATAAATTTTCAATTTGCTCGACACAGCATAATTTCCTCAAAGCGGAATTAATTCGAGACTTCAAAATATTGACAGTAGCCGAAGATAAGAAAATATGATTCGTGAAATTAAACAATTTAAAAAGCTTTTTTCGAAATTGTGATTTGAGAATGAAAAATTTTTCTTTTTTGGCTCCAATCAGAGGACGATATCCGATTCCGGTTAATGGATTCCGCGAATTTATATCGCATGATTAATTTCACATCGCGAATTTAGCGGAGCAAAAGACAAAACGAGAGGACGAGCGGAAAAATATACCGAGGGATAATTTTCTTCCTCCTTTGGATCGTTTTTTTTTCTTCTTTTCATTGAAAGATTTTTTTTTACTTCATTTTTTCGATAGAGACTTCTTGGAAGTGTTCTCTCCCCCTTATCGCGACCACTCAGGATTTTTTGGGAGTCGCGGACACCTTATTAATATTTAGCGATAACGCGAAAAGTGCAACGGGAGAAATAATCAACTTGTCCGATTTCCGTACATTTTATCTTCCCCCGGGTCGCCTTTTATGATTCATATATTTTCAATTGGTTACGAGGGTTCGGGGACTTTGAATTTTTCTTGAAAAAAGACTGAGCAGAATTGATTTTTAATCTCAGGATTAATTCGAAATTTCGAATGAGAAATTAAAGTAAAAATTTTTATAATTGAAATAGTTTTTTATTTATTTTTTATGTGTTAATTTATGAATTTGAAAATTGATTCATTATTTCCGATGAGAAGTTGCATTTAAAATATGTGTAATTGAATTTTTTATGATTCATATATATTCAATTTGTTGTGAGGGTTCGGGGACTTTGAATTTTTCTTGAAAAAAAAGACTGAGCAGAATTGATTTTTAATCTCAAGATTAATTCGAAATTTCGAATGAGAAATAAAAATAAAAATTTTTGTAATTGAAATAGTTTGTTATTTATTTTTTATGTGTTAATTTATGAACTTGGAAATTAATTCATTATTTCCGATAAGAAGTTGCATTTAAAATATGTGTAATTGAATTTTTTATGATTCATATATATTCAATTTGTTGTGAGGGTTCGGGGACTCTGAATTTTTCTTGAACAGGACTGAGCAGAATTGATATTTAATTCGAAATTTCGAATGAGAAATTAAAGTAAAAATTTTTATAATTGAAATAGTTTTTTATTTATTTTTTACGTGTTAATTTATGAGCTTGGAAATTGATTCATTATTTCCGATGAGAAGTTACATTGAAAGTATTTGTAATTGAATTTTTTTTAGGTCTTGTTTTTGTGGATATTTTTTTTAGTAATATTGGAAGCAATTTCAATTTTTCTCGGTTCGCGTGTGTCATGTTCGTTATTAGCGATCTTCCATATCTAAACAACCGTCTAGCGTGCATAATCGAACAAGAGCGTGGAAATCTACACCTAATATCCGCATTGATTACCGCACACACGCACTTTATTCGTTCCGATAATTTCTTCGGTCGAATTAGACTCTTGACCCTTTCTCCGACCCCATCACAATTATCGAAAATTCATATCCCATAAAAAACACACAAAAATCATAATAAAAAAAATGAATAAAAATTACAAAAATAAGATCAAATAATGAAAAAAAAAATAAAAATAAAATAGCAAAAATGAGAAATTGCTTTACGAACCGGTCAATCTTCGTTTTTCCTCAGTTTTCTCGCGATCGATTTAATCCCCGCGGACTTCTCGTTTTTGTATTTCCCCTTCGCGCAATTACTCGTTGGTTTTAAGGGCAAAAATGACGAAAATCGTGATCGGAGAGGCGAGGATAAGCGAGCGAGGGATGAGTGGAAGAACGATCGAGGCGCGTCCGTGGTAAACGCTGTGGGATCGCGAGACGCGAAAGAATTTAGTCGTGCGATCAATTAAGAGAATATAATTGCCGGGGGCAGAGCGCGCGGAGACGAGATCGCGAGAGCCACACGCTCTAACCTCGGTGAAAAGAGATCCGCGAATTCCTACCCTCGTTCCGAGGCCGAGCGAGCGATCCCATTGGAATACCAATCGAAGGCGTCCGGATAAAACGGACGCCACGAACAAATCATCCAAGATCGAATCTTCTCTCCATAAAATATCGCTAAATTCTCCATCTCTCGCTCTGCAAACTCGCTCCAATAATCCATTTTCGTTTTTTTTTATCCTGCGCTCCTGATAGCCGGAGAGAGCCCGCGATTTATTCTCGACTTTCCAGTATTTTCTCCCCTCAAGGACCAATTTTTTGTCAAACTTTTCATCGAATTACCGGAGAACTGAAATCCAATTTATCTCAAAAGTTTCGGCTCGGTGTAAAAGTACTTCATGAATTTTTCATGGATCGAATGAACTATTTTTCTTCATTCGACGCGCACCGCTTCTGCGTATGCAGGAATTTAATTACGGAGATCGGAATTCTACATGTTCAAGTCAATTCTCTTAACTCCTCGAATTATTACGTTTAATTTCGTTTTTTTTCTGCGTTTCTTTATTTCGTCTCTTTTTCTCGATGTAATCCGTTCCCAAGATATTCTACACACCGGTTTGTAACCGCTTCATTCAGGCTGATTGATAATTCTCACTCGTATATCGACGTCGAACGATTGAAATAGTTGAAAGTCATTTCGTTAAGGTTCTCACGTCACCGGTAGAATTTATATACACGTAGAATTTATAAGTCGAGAGAATTTATATCAAAAGTGAGAAAAGAGAAGAAAATTGATAAGTCCATAAATTTGAAATTTTGTCGATCAATAAATTATTTTTCTCGAATATTTATGAAATCCCGAAGGAGGGCGCGATCGAGGACAATAAATTAAGCAAAGAATCGCTAATTAATAATTCTCACTGTATCAAGTCGACGATTAAAATAGTTGAAAAAGATCCGTAGAATTTTTAAATCGAGGAATTTACATCGAAAGTGAGAAAAGAGAAGAAAATTGATAAGTCCTTAAAATCGAAAATTTGATGTCGAGGAATAAATTTTATTGTTCTCGAATATTTATGAAATCCCAAAGGAGGGTGCGATCGAGAACAATAAATTAAGCAAAAGAATCGCTAATTGATAATTCTCACTATCAAGTCGACGATTGAAATATGTAGTTGAAAAGATTCGTAGAATTTCTAAATCGAAGAATTTATAACGAAAGTGAGAAAAGAAAATTGATAAATCCATAAATTTGAAATTTTGTCGATGAATAAATTATTTTTCTCGAAATATTTATGAAATTCCAACAGAGGGCGCGATCGAGGACAATAAATGAAGCAAAGAATCGCTAATTGATAATTCTCACTATCGAGAGTCGATGATTGAAATAGTTGAAAGATCCGTAGAATTTCTAAATCGAGGAATTTATATCAAAAGTGAAAAAAGAGTAGAAAATTGACAAGTCCATGAATTTGAAACTTTGTCCATGAATAAATTATTTTTTTCGAGAATATTTATGAAATCCCGAAGGAGGGCGTGATCGAGGACAATAAATTAAGGAAAATAATCGCAATTGATAATTCTCACTATCGACGATTAAAATAGTTCAAAGATCCATAGAATTTCTAAATCGAGGAATTTATATCAAAAGTGAGAAAAGAGAAGAAAATTGATAGGTCCATAAATTTGAAATTTTGTCAATGAATAAATTATTTTTCTCGAATATTTATGAAATCTCGACGCAGAGGACGATCGAGGACAATAAATTAAGCAAAGAATCGCTAATTGATAATTCTCACTATCGAGTTGACGATTGAAATAGTTGAAAAGATTCGTAGAATTTCTAAATCGAAGAATTTATAACGAAAGTGAGAAAAGAAAATTGATAAGTCCATAAATTTGAAATTTTGTCGATGAATAAATTATTTTTCTCGAAATATTTATGAAATCCCAACAGAGGGCGGGATCGAGGACAATAAATTAAGCAAAGAATCGGCTAATTGATAATTCTCACTAGTCGACGATTGAAATAGTTGAAAAAGATCCTTAAAATTTCTAAATCGAGGAATTTATAACGAAAGTGCGAAAAGAGAAAAAAATTGATAAGTCCATAAACTTGAAATTTTGTCGAGGAATAAATTATTTTTCTCGAATATTTATGAAATCCCAACAGAGGGCGCGATCGAGGACAATAAATTAAGCAAAGAATCGCTAATTGATAATTCTCACTATCGACGATTGAAATAGTTGAAAAAAATCCTTAGAATTTCTAAATCGAGGAATTTATATCGAAAGTGAGAAAAGAGAAGAAAATTGATCGTCCATGAATTCGAGATTTCGCCTCGGAGACTTCAACTATTTTTCAACGCGTACGAATATTTATGTAATTCCGACGAGGGCGTGAGGTTCGGTAGAAAATAAATTAACCAGAGAATTGGAAAAGAAGCGCGCACGAGTTTTTGCCTCGATGGAGAGAAAAAAAAGGATCCGAAGGAAAAGAGCGAGAGAGAACGAAAATGAATAAGAATAAGAGAGGAAAAAAGAACGGTGCGAGCTGTAAATCATTACGAAATTATCTTCGTGCATAAACTCGAGTCCATTTGGGTGTTCCTAAGTGGGCGCCACGATTTTCGTTATATTCGAGGACGAAGAAAGACCGCGGCTAAAACTGGATCTCCACTTTTTCGACGACTCTCCGGCACTGACCACAGAGACCGATTAACGCTTTCTCTCTCTCTCTCTCTCTCTCTCTCTCTCTCTCTCTACTTTTTTCTCGTTTCTCCTTTATCGCGGCTAAACAAATGACTCGCTTGACCCTTGATAGACTCCTGCGGATTCCTAAACTAGAAATAAAAACACACGCGCAATAAAGAGACGAAAAAAAAGGAAGAGATAACCAAAAAGAGGAAAAACCGAGAAACTTTTTTTTCGATCTCTTTTGCTCTTTGTCCAGGAATTCCGGAAATTCCGAGGCGGAATTTAAATCTCGATTATTATTCACTAAATCGAGAATTTTTAGTAATTTTTTAAATAAAAAATTTGTTTCATTTTTGTGGTAATTGCGAAATTATCGCGGATTTGATTTTTTTTTCGTTGGAACGAATCTAGCGTGTGCTCGCAATAACCGGGCACTGATTAATTTTTGAGATACGATGTGGCACAGTAATTTTTACTTCGTTGCAGGGAAATTACGAAACTCGCTTCTTAATGTTATTTACCGAGGGAAAATATTCAGGGAGTAATATTCGCCTCGAATTTTCTCGCGGAAATGTCGAGTAAACGCGATCGTGTGTTTCATTAATGATCCGTCGCGAATTGCGACGAGGGGGAGAGAAAATTGTTAAAACGAAATTACCTGGTAATTCGCGAAAAAAAAGTAACAGAGAGAGAGAAAAAAAACGAAACGGACGAAAAGCAAATACGAATTCGCCATTCGTCGGGGAGAAAAACGATGCGGAATCGAGCGAACAAATCGTATTAAATTTATGATGGGTTCGCGTGTCCAGTGACAATATTCCTTGAGCAACAACTAAACACTTGTTTCTCCATTTTTTTACGAACAATAAAAATAACGAAACAATGGAAATAACTTTTTTTGCACGGCCGATAAACTCGTACTTACGAATCGTAAAAAAAAATTGAGGAAAAATGATGTGAAAAAATTACAAGATCGAAAAATAAACAAATAGTAAACATTTTAAATAAAAAAATTTACTGCCGCAATGAAAACCTCTTTTCCATATTTTTTACGAACAATAAAAATAACAAAATTGGATATAAATTTTAATGCGTTTGATAAGTTCGCACTCACACACCAAAAAGAAATTTAAAAATATTAAAGTAAAAAATTATCGTGCAATTAAAAAATAATTTAAAAAAATTATTAGTATAAAAATTTGTTACGAAATTCAGTGAAATTTATGCTGAAAATTCGAGAAGCAAACTTCGTTCTCTTTCACGTCTCATTTTTGCACGATCGATGAAAACATTTTCGTTCGCCTTGAGGCGTTTTTCGCGCGATGGAACGATTTTTAGCATTTCGCGGTGAATTTATACACCCGCGGGGTTACACACGAGCGTATACGTTCGACACGATTCAGTACGAGTTATCCAATCGCTTATCAAATTCTCAATCACGCCGGCGACCGGAAACGATTCGAGGAGAAATATTATTCGATCATTTCCACAATTTATCGCTATTTAAACGGCTCGCTCGCGACTATCTAAAATCTCTTTTCATTTCTATTTCAAAACTTTATTTTCGTACTGGAATCATTTTACTCCTCGTAAATCGAGTCGTAAACAAATTTCTTATCAAGCATACAAATTAAAACTGCGAATTTATTTTCCCGTTTGAGAATCATTTTCATTTATTTCATTTGTTTGAAGAATTTCCTCTCGAAGTGAATTGAGGTTTGCTTCTCGAATTTTCAGCGTATTAATTTCACTGAATTTCGTAACAAATTTTTATACTAATAATTTTTTTAAATCTCGTTTAATTGTACATTTTCCTTTATTTCATTTGTTTGAAGAATTTTCTCTCGAAATGAATTCAGGTTTTTCGTTTCACGCTCGAGCAATCGCGAATCGAAATTGCGGATTTTATTCGATTAATCAACTGCGAATTAGGATAACGAAGTCGAAACGAAAGCTTTCCCGAAACAAACCGCGACTGTAATTTCGCGTTAAATTCGAGTTTACGAAGTTAGCGAAAAGTTTTCGCGTCGATCCGGAGCTCTCCGAAACTTTTATTTTTACGAGAATAATACTCGAAACGTCGTGATTACGGGTAAAAGTAACGCTCACTGTCGAGAGAATCGCACCAGGGGAGAAAAAATAAAAAAAATCCCGGAGAGAAAAAAAAACGATAACGTACATGCGCTTGGTACGTAATTGCAATTAGCATACATCACATTGGCGCGGTCAAAGGTTCGCGAGGGCACTCTCCTTGCCACACGCAACCCACAATGGCGTAGAAAAAAAAAACGTTTGTCACATCAATGCGCCCTCGAAATTACGACGTCGTTGCTTCATTATACTCGGAACACGTAAAACTTTTTTTTAAATTTTAATTCAACAAAAATCGTTATCGAGAATTCTTATTAATATTTCGTCGAAAAATAAAATTTTTCGAACGAAAAAATGTCGATCGAATTTTTTGATTTTTTTTCATTTGGATGAAATGCAAGAAAAATATAATGGAGGACGATATTAGAATTGAGTCGAATGAAACGAAAAAAAAGAGCTACTGAATTTTTATTGCATTAAAAAAATATATAAATTGCTTTCACGAGGCGTGACGAATTTTTATCTCTCGTCATCGAATCTAAAACATCTTCATTCGAGAACAAAAAGAATTCTTTCGGCTTCCTATTCATATTTTCGAGGCTCCTGATCGAGCAATATACCGGTCGATCCGAAAAGGAATCGATTCTCGTAGCGTAAATTATCGGATACATCGAGCGTGACATTAAACGTCACGTATTAAGAGGAAAGAAAAAAGAGCAAATAAAAATAAGCCTCGAGTTTTCCTCAAAAGGAAAAGAACGATTAAAAGCGATAAAAAAATCGACTGATGAGGAAGAGAAAATGTGAAAAGAAAAATCATTTCGCGTCTCGAGGAGACCGAGAAAAATCAAGAAATCCGCAAAGATATAATAAAAATAATAAAAATAATAAAAATAAAAAATAAAATGAAAAATAAAATTCCAATAAAAGGGAATGAAATAGAAAATAACAGAGACGTTGAAACAAAGTTTTCCGTACAGAAAATGTTATACAAAGTCTCAAAAATAAAATAAAAAAATATACGAAGAAAATGATGAGATATTCCGCGAGGGAAAATCGTGAACGCGTTCATTGGCTCTCGCGATCTCAGTTGGAAGTCGTAGCTCCGGCCTCTTCTGTAATTGGTCACCACTCAATTGCCTCTCATTAGGTAACTGCCGCTTTTTGCGCGAGTTTTTTTTTCGAAAAAATAGAGAGAAAAGAATAAAAAAATCAGAGGATTCATGCGCGGACGATGAAGAAAAACGCGAATTTACGGAAGACGATAGCGAAATCTCGCTCGGTTCTTTCCCTCTCCGATGATTTCCTCCTCTTCGCTCTTTTCTTTTCCTCGGAACCGTAATGAGACACGTCGCCGAGGAAGCGCCGGGAATCGAGAAAATTGCTCCTTCCCTTAACAATTTTCTCCTCAACCTTCGAAAAAAAAAAAAAACTCGATTTTTGTTCAAAAAATTTGCATTTTTCCCCGGTCTTGCATTAATTTCAGCTAATGAGAAGGGAAAACGGGATGAAATTCGTGGTGGAGATTGAAAGAGGAAAATTGCCCGTGTATTAAAAGGAGAAATGTGTACTCGGCGGCGTGACGACAGAATTAATTATTGTTAAGTGTGTCGTCATTAAGAGTCGCTTTTATCCTTCTATCATATCTCCCGTGTGGAATTATGTTGCTCATTTTTTTCCCTCCTCATCGCTGATTGATCAATAAGCGTTAACCTCGATATACTCCGGAGAGATGAGAAAAATAAGAGAACGACGACACTTTTGGTCATCTCCGAAGCGGTTTCCGGTGTCGACGAAACGCTCATCTCGATCTTTCTCGCGCTTTGCTCTCTCCACCCCGAGCTCATTACGTCCCTCATCCGTGAGGCTTCATCCGCGCACCAGGACGGCGAAGATCCTCGTGAGAAAAAAAAAGGACGAGAGATCCTTAATTTGCGGATGTCATTTCAGCCTGCGATTTTCTTACGCCATTTTTATTTTTATTTTTTAGCACGCTTTATTTTCTCTTTTGTTACATTTTTTCGGTCTAACCCTGCAATATGGACTATAGTCAAAAGGATTCGAGGAAGAAAAAATCGAAACGTCACGTCAATTATAAATATGTAGGAGAGGGGAGAGGGCAAAATGGGGTACTTAAGAAAAATTTCCGATTCCAAGGGTTTAAATATGCTGAATTTTTTGTTTTTTAATCACAATTGAAGGAAACAAATTCAA
>JAPYYX010003625.1:0-10209 GCA_030522605.1 Cremastinae sp. B BG-2022a | reverse complement strand
TTGCTCCATTATTTATAACAGTTCAAAGTTGCCTGGGTCCAATGGACCCAGTGTGACTACGACGTGATTCTAGCGAAGTGTGACTACTAAGGGTTAAATCAGAAAACAATTTGTTTCAAAGAATATTGAGTGAATATAAACATGACGAGGATATGAAACTTGACGAGGTTCAAAATTTTTATTTTACGGAAATTCAATAAAATTATTCTAGCAACATATGTGTACATCAGTCTCACATTCGTGTCTCTCTATATATATATAGTTAACTGAAATTGAAAATTCTGTATGAAGAATGAATTGTACACAAATAACGAATTACTGGTATAGCGATAAAAACGATTGAATACGTAGATAGATTTACAGCCGTCAGTAGGCAATCCTGTAAGTGTGAAACCTTATAAAGCATTTCAGAATGAACTTAATCTACATTGAGTTTTACATATTTTTCTCGGACTGAAAATAACCAGCATCGGTGAAAATGTTGATGAAAATTCGGTTGCAACGCACCACATTGACGAAAATAAGAAAACGCTCGATTACACTTTTTTTCAAACGTTTTAGTTTTCAATTCGACTTTATTGATGAATGGATTTGAAATTGTTCAATGAAAAATTGCACGCATTATAAAAAATGGTATTTTGTTTTAAAATGTTTATAATTTTTAGTATTATTTCTTTTTAACAATTCCAAAAAATTTTAAACTCCAAAAAGAAAGTAAGGAAATTAAAAAAAATCGTCGGCTCTAAAAACTTGAAATTTTCGGTGTCAAGAATAGTTCGTCGCTCCAAGTATACAAATTATGCACGCGAATATCCAAAAGCGGGAATTCTTCTTAAAATAGTTCTTAATAAACCGAAGTTAGGTGTATACTTCAGACTTGGAAGATCCGAGACTGTGACGCAATTCGATTTCGGCGCACACGCGCGCATATTACTCGTATATCGTACGCGTGTCCCTAGCCATCGTCTTCTGCATACGTCATGGCATCGAGAATTCATTCGTTTACCATTTTTCTGGGTACAATCGCACTCGACTGACTCAATAATTTTCCTCAATGCATTTGTCTACAAATTTTGTAAACTGAAATTGACAAACAAAGACATAAACATTAAAATTTCATGTATAACAAAATAATTGTTTTTATGTCGTTGCAAGTTGTTGATTGAAAAATAGAAAAATGAAAATTGTTATCATACGAATGTAATCCGTCGATATAATATGTCCCGTTTTGTAATCAAGCGATGAGCAAATATTATCAAACAATAACGAGGCGTATGCAACATTGTCACGCTATCTTTTGATCGAACTCATTTCCAGTTATAAATATATATTAAGTGCGTACATATTACATTGTTATACGCAAACGGATCAGCAAACAAATGACAGAGTACGAGTTTATCAAGATTTTTTTCGTTTTTTATCAACCATTATCGAAGACCGTGATTTTTATACTGCGTCAATTTTCCTTTGTCTTTGGACTTTTTAAGATTCAAGGGGAACTTTTTCGCCTCTTTACCGCATGAAAATCATGAAAATTTTCGCAGATAAGAGAGAAAAAAAGTTCCTGTACGTTAAAGCGAGGAAAAAATTATTCCACTGCGTAAAAATTCGAAATTTGCTTTCCTCGGCACACTTTTGTATGCAAAAGTCTTGACGAGGCCCACGTGTGTTTTATTTTTTTTTTCCTCCTCTGGTAAAAAACATCCGCAGCGGAGCTCACATATGAATCATCCGTTCCAGTTGCGCACGCGAGAGTTTTACTAACTTAGTAAATTGAATAATTTGTACATATGGATGTTGGCAAAAAAATAAAATTATTTCATCTTCTTGGCGATTCCTTCGCCAAGTGCATCAAGAATGATCTCTATTCAGTTTTTATAAATAAATCAATCAAGTACAAAACAATTTTTCAGGAAGGAATCAAAAGTGTGTAGCGATGAAAAAGAGATTCCTTGCCAATTTTTATTTAGTAAATATTTTATGAATTCAAAAGATTTTTTTTAAACTTATAATAGTCATAATATTATGAGAATGCATGTATATATGTATGCGAAAATAATTATTATCCATGCCATGAGTCGCGGTGCATTCGAAAAGTGGATGCAAAAGCGAGATAAAGAGAGAATGAGAAAGAGAGGGACGGAGAAGTGCAGAGACCTTGCTGTTGCGATGGCAACAGCCTTCCAGGCTGCGAAAATGCGTAAATGTTGAATAGACTCGCGTCGAAAGTGAAGACGCGTTCTTCAAGGTACCAAAAATGATTGACAGTTGCCAAAAAATAGAACTAATTATAACCTGTATTTATTTTTAAATTCCCAAAATAAATAAATATTACATAATCGAAGAATGGAAACTTTTCAAAACTCTTGAGAAAAATAAAATTCGTAAATAATTTCAATCACGCAAAAAATAAACTTTTTCAAAAAAAAATTTTTGCTTTCTTTTGCAAAATTGTTCTACATTGACCCTAATCGAAAACAAACAGATTGAAAACAATATAGAACATGACAAAATACACATGTTCACGAGCAAGGGTGACAGATACGAGCTTGACAGCTGTCAAACTGAGATTCCCACGTGGCCATAGGCGTTGACAGCTAGTGACAAAGAGCATGACGAAACAAAGAACGGGTGCAGCGAGACTTTGACCCGTCGTGAAAGAGTGCATCATTGCTGATGTCATTATCCACTTTTTTTTTCTTCTCATTTAATCTCTGCTTTTTTTTCGTCCCTCGGCATCTACGCGGCCAGGAACAACGAACTTCCGTAAACTCTGGTGCCGATTCGTCGGTGCAGGCGTACTCGTACGTCGGGTACACGTGCACCAAGGTCCGTTTGGCCGGAGTATCGACCCGAGGTGTGCAGGAGCTCCCGTCTCTTTCTCGGCTCAACCCTCTCTTCGCCCCTCCTCGCGATTCTAACTCGTGCTCCGTCGCACTACTATTAGCTCCGAGCCTTTTTTCTATCTCTATTTTTCCTCCTTCCTCATTTTTTCCCTGCATTTTCCTCTCTCGCGCGTTTTCTATCTTTGTTGATATTATTTCTCCCTCCCTCGACGCTTTTTCTCCACCTCTCTCTCTTATTGTTCCATCTCCCGCTTCACTTTTTTTCCATCCTTTTCGTCCATCGTCTTCCCTTCTTCATTCTTTCCATTTTCCACCGAGCGGATCTTGCGTCTGTCTCCCTCAAATTCTGATTTCTTGTCTCTTCTTAGCATCCCTTCTATACGCTCTTACCCCCGTTCACCCACGCCGCTCTCCTCGGTCGAAAATCTCTCCTCTCGTTTGACTCTCGCCCCTCCACGTGCACGCAGCTAAGGTCGAAAATCGCCGGACCGTCGCGAGCACTGTCGACCGAATGCTCGGCGTTCTCTTTGTTGGTGCATGCGCGAGTCTCTGACACCAACGGTGTCTCCATCCGTTCGGGCGCCCCGTTCTTGTCCCTTATTCATCTTTATCAGAGCACGAGCGAGGAAGACAAATCGACGCTTGATTTGACTCATTTTTTATAAAGGGTGTCTTTTTGCATCAAAATCAACACTATTCTCCGAAATCAATAATTTTTTACATAAAATCGAACATTGCGATTATTCCTGAATTTATTTTTGAGGTTAAAAATGACACAACTTTGTTTTTATATAAAAAAACATTAGTAATTCGTTCAAAATAAAATCAATTACAAATTCTGCTATTCTATAATTTTATAAAAAAGATTTCGATTTTGTTTTGTGTAAATTTGAGGTTAAGAACGAGAATTTTTTCTTTTGAATAGAGAAACAATATTTTGTTTCATAAATTTGGAATTTTGAGTGAAGCTATATTTTTCTGTAGAAACGGAAAGTGATAACCCGATTGACTTATCATTTCAGTACCGAACAACGTGAGTGGAAGAAAATTTTGAGTCATCCCGGAACGCGAGGATCGATGACAAAGGAAGAAAAAGTCCGAACGGAGGAATTTTTTCACGATGACTAAACGAGGCCTCCAGCGATCATTGCAACGAAGCAGCTCGGGTTGTTTCGTTTTTTCTACTCGTTCTCTTTCGATCATTGAATATAATCGTTTCTAGGAATCGCTCCATTTGAAGCTGCAGAAACTTTTATTCTCTTGAATGAACGCGGCTCGTAAAACGGAGGAAAAGTAATTTGCGCAAGCGTCGCTACGTCGATGAAAAAAGAATATGAGAAGAGAGAGAGAGAGACAGGCACTCGCCCGCTAATCCTCCAACGTAGTAGAAATTCGCAATGTATATATGTATTTGTAGAGTACAAGAGTACTAACAGTTCGGGGGTTGCGGACATTTCCCTGTCCTATATCTCGGCTGCCCCGCTTCGATGTAGGCGAAGTGTACCGATGGCGAGTTAATTTCATTCAGGGTTTCATCTCGGTCTCCGGTTGAACAATTTCCTTTCCACAGGGCGAATTTCATAGACTTCAGCCATTATTGCACCATAACCAAAATTTTTTGCAATTTCGTTTACAAATTGAGGTTATACGTGAGGAAAATTTTTCAAAAAAATGATTTATAGTTTTTTGTTCATTTAATATTAACGTTTTTAAAATTATATATGATTTTTAAAATTTGCAATTAGATACGCTGGAAAACCTATCATGAAAATGAATGATTTCTCGAGTGAAAGTATCTTCCATTCCTGTACGATTATTGCAAAACTGGTTACGAATGATATTTTCCTTCAAACACCTGAGATACAATCTCTCTGCGTGAAGTCTGAAGAAAACTATATTTTTATATTAGCGAGCTACCGAAATCAGACAATGAAGAAATGTTTTCGGGCGAGGACGAAGGAGCGCGAGGTTGAGTCTACGGCCCTGGGACATGACCGTGCGTTAGGTCGCAGTGGTGTTAGGGAGAAAGAGACAGAGAACGCAACAGAATCGAACGAACGAGAAGAGACGCACAGCTGATTTTGACGTCGACGAGGTGGCGTGCCTTTTTCCCGTATCGTGAAAAACATCGACTCGGATTTACAGAGAACTAAGCGTCGACGTAGCAAGACGAAAAAGAAAATAAAAAGACTGTCTAGTGTTACCAAACGGGAAACGAAAAATTACCCGAAAAAAGCAACATTTGTTTCTCGACTTGTCTCAGAGTCGCGTGAGCTGACAAAATTTTTGAAGTGGCGACCCCTTTGTGTTGTCTCTTCAGAATTTTTGAACGATCGTGAACGTTCAACCAGGACTATCCTTTCGTTTCGTATTTGTGATATTTTATTAGTGAAAATTTGGAATCCTCTCGGTGGACAAAGTGTGTTCGACGCGCGCCGTGCCCAGGGTTGCTCGGCTTTGGACCTGTCCAACGTTCGTAACGATTCGCCCGAGAGCGAGCGAGAAAGAGGGAGCGGGAGAAAGAGAGTGGAAAGAGCGGAGTTGCCAGAGCGCGGCGAGAGTGTAAACGCGAGCGAACGAGCGTTCGTCGACGGGGGGGAAAAACGCGAAGACGAAAAAGAACAGAAGCGATTGAAACGCGAAACGATCGACACGCTCGATCATCCTTTCGCGCTAGAAGTGCTAAATCGTTTTTTTCTTTATCTTATTGTACTTGTTTTTTATTCGACTCTTCTTCTTCTCATCGCGCGGACGACCCTTCCGCCCCTCGTCGATATTCGAACGTCTCTCGATCTCAAGTAGTCACGATACGCCTTTTGTCAGCCATCCTCGCTCGTGCTAATTTTTTCCCTCGCTCTCTGTCCTCTCTCGGTTTTTTTCATTCGGAGTTGTTAAAAGTTCGACCGCTCGCAGAACATGTATCATTTCGTCGAGTTCACTCCTAGTCGGCGATACGGGTTATGAGTCGTCTGCGTACTGGATTAATTTTTCACAACATTTCATCGAGGCGCGGTGAGCATTTTTTTCAACTTTTGCACTATTTTATTTATTTCATTATTTGCATATTTTTGTTACTTCTTGAGTGGTTCATGTATGGATTAAGGTGCTTTTTAACTCATACGAGTCAAAAATTGTTTATGTTCTGAGAAAATAGCAAAATTCGATTTCGCACGAAATAGGATACTTAGGGTTTCAGTAGTAAAAATGAAAATGACAAGAATTTGATGAAATTTGGACAGAATGTTCTTCTACGAAGAATTTGAGAGCATTATTTTTTTGAAGATTTTCGTCCTCATATTTACAGAGTAATAGAACAACAAAAATATGCCTTTTGGGCATACATATATACACGCCGTGTATAAGATCGTATCTTGTTAGTCAATTACTCAACAACGATGAAGATGAAAAATTTTGAAAAAATTAATTTTTAGTTATTTGAGGTATAGGAACATTCTCCCCAAATTTTATCAAAGTCTTATTACTTTTCACGTTCTTTATCTGTTTAACATGCGTTTGTCTATATTGTGGTATCGAAACCCTTTAAATATCCACTGAAATTGAAAAATCGAGTGGAAAACATTAACATTTTATTTCGTGACGAAATATTCTTTTAACTTCATTTTTTAATTATCCATAAAAGTACGATAAAATAGTTGTCTATTGATTTACGATGTTTTTATGCTTTCACGATAAAAATAGATACATATATTTTTTCATTGTTTATCTCGAGAAATGTGAGATGCATACAAAAACGTATTTTTCAAAATTCTATGAATTTCTTTGAGAGAAAATTCAGACGAAACTTTTCATATCAACGAGACATTTGAATGTCGTTTCAGCTTCACTGAACGCCATAATGGATGAAAAAAGTGAAGAAGGAATAAAACAAAAGGAAGTAATAAAAAAATTGGCAGATCGCTTCGTTGAAGCGTGATTCGTATCGCTGTCTATTTTTCCAGAGATATATTTTCTTTTTGTACCTAATAGCGACTGGAAAATACATGCTATATCGCAATTTACGGGAATAGCCATTACTCTCAAGGTTTTATTTTGTTCAAGGGAAAGATCTTTCTCGCTCTAAGTCATCAGCTTCTATAGAATGCTTTCAGGCAGATTTATTTCTGACAAAAAAATGTGGAAGACGTAATTCCGTTTCGATTTTTTTTTCAAAATCTCCGCACCACTTTTATGAACGACAAAAATGCATGGCTGATTGTACACTTTTTTGTAAGATCTCAACGGTTTCTTACGTCAAAGTGCAATCAGAATACATAAGTACAATTTTACAACATGACGAGACGGAAAATGCGAATCGATAGGATGGAACGTCGAAAAAGTTGTAGTATGACAAACTCTTCGTAATTGTGGCTTGTAAGAAGAAAACATTGACGAACGTTAAATCAGACAGTATGTATAGTGTTTTCTGTCGTTGTGCGCTCCTAAATGTTTTTATCTCTTTTTTTAACATTGTAGAATTCATTTCAATCGGAAATTTGCTCTTGTGTCACTTTCTAAAATATTTATTTTAATTTTACTCAAATCTTAAACGATTTTTCTCTTGAAGATTAAGATTGTTATTTTACGCCAATTTGTTTGGCAATTTTTCTCACAACGAAAAATCGCATTGAAAAATTCCAGTTAATTAAAAATTTTAAAACTTGATCGATTTAAAAATTGATCTGTACCGATTTCTACAAAATAGTTATTTTGCTCCAATTCTTTGGTAGTTTTTTTCACAAACAAAAATCGCATTGACAAATTCAAGTTAATTAAAAGTTTTTTTTTACAAAGAGTTAAAAACCGATTTTTACAAAGAGTTAAAAATCTCATCTGGATATCTAAAATAGTTATTTTATCCCAATTTTTTATGAATTTTCACAGGAACAAAAATTACAATGTGCAATTCAAGTAAACAAAAACTTTCAAGACTCGAATTTTAAAATTGTTGTGCTACATTTTTTGTGCGATTTTTCTTCATGAGAAACATCGATGCACCTTTGAAGTATGAGAAAATTAACCACGGCGGGTTAAGAGTCAATTTCTTCGGTGAGAGAAAAAGCAATTCTCACGCAGATGGAGAGGTCGCGAGGTTTTGACCCTGCGATTATTAGCAATAAAGTGTTCGGGTTTTAAATTCTCTAGTGATCAATTATTTGCATTCGTTCACAGGTCGATACAAACGCATCGTATATTCGTATATAGTCGCTCCTCGAGCTGATGAGACTCGTTACTGATGTGCTTTGGACTTGAGTCCCCATTCAAAGATTTCTAACTACAACAATAGCAAATAACAAAAAGCAAATGGAAAAAGATTAAGTCGATAATTATAAAAAAAAATATAAACAATTGTACAAAATAAAGAAATGTACGAAAGTGAATCACAAAATCGTGATTAATGCGTTAGAATTTAGAATTATTGTTCTACGTGCTCGCTTTCGTAATAATCGCGACAGCTTTCGTGTCTCACGCACGTGCAGTGACGCAGAGCTCTGCATTATGAGAGTAAGAATGGAAGAAGAAAAAAAGAGAATGGAAAATATGTCAAGACGGGAAAAACTCTGGCGCGGAGATCTAACCCCGAACCTGGGACTTCGTAATTTCTGGCACGCAGCTCTTCCGCGTGTAGTGTCGACGAACGAATATTCTAACACGTTAAGAATAAAGGACGCGTTCTCCAACTCACTCCATCCATGATCTGCCTCAATCTTTTTTCTTTCCATTATCGACTCATTCTTCCTTTTTGACTTTTTATAAAAAATTTTTTCTTCACTAATTCACGAACTTTTCGTCGTCTCTGTCTGATTTTTTCCTGTTGAATAAATTATGACATTTTTTTCAATGCATGAAAATTGTACATTCAAATATCCCGAACTCTCGACAAAAAGTTAACGTACTCTGAAGACTGTATTAAGATTTGGCAGCACGTTGAGATTGATAGGAAAGATCTCTGTCGTCTTGTTCTCAAGTGGCACCTGAGACGAGACTTGTGGAGTTTGATGTCAGACGACTCCTTTTTATTTTTATTTTTCGCACATCATGTAACGTATCGATTTTTCGACTGAGTTGGTATAACACTCGGCAATCCCCGAATACGATTATCACATTAACTGGAAGAAAAAATTCATAGGAAAAAAAAATTCGAATTTTTTTTAATGATTTTTTTTACCGAAATAACTGACGAGATCTTCCTTTGACATCGAATTTTTTATAAATTCCTCCTTGCGATGCATAATTATTCCTCATTTCGGTTTTGCGTCTTTCCTCACTTTTCCTCTTCTTCTCTTTCTCTTTTTAATGGGGACCCAGTTGCGCGTGCTCCTAAAAATCGATTATATTTATACATGGATATGATTCTATTGTAATGCAACGGAGCTCGAAATAATCTATCCTACCACACGTACTGGAAATGTGAAAAAACTTTGTCCAGCACGTAACATAAATGAAAACCCACATTCTTCAAAATTGCATATTGGATTTTTATAGCTCTTGAAACGTCATTGAACATATTAAACTACGAAATAAATTTCTTTTAAAAATTCGATGCTTTCAACAACGATGCGAATTGGTAAAAATAATTTGCATAAAAGTAAACATGAATAGCATATTCATATTTTTTGTCTGAAAATAGAGGATAAAATATGAATAAAATGTTATCAGAAATTCACAAATCTTGATTGAAAAAAAAAATTAAAAAAACTCCACTAATTGGAAAAAAAATGTCGAATAACTTTTGATCGCTTTTAAGTTTTCATCCCAGATACATAGATGAATTAATAGCCTTTGTCCGCGCTTATTAAAATTTTTTCCTACGAAGCTTACTAATTACTATCGATTAGCGATGAAAAGCTTCAACCGAATTGAATTTTGTTAGTAAGGGTAGATTCAAAATAATCCTAAAAAATTGTAAAGTTACCGAAATCGTGTAATTACACGAATTTAAAAAAATGTTATCATATACCTTTATTGATATAAAAAATTATCTTGCAGAGCCATCGAATAGATTAATACAGGATTTTTTCGAATACATATGTATATGCATAACATTAAGGTATGAGGAAAGATCTTAAAGAGAAAAAAAATCAAAGACTTTGGTCAATATAATTATGCTATGAATTTCGCAAGTCACTTTTCTGGGGTTAAACTACTTTGCTGGAACGTAACACCCACACATAAAATTGAACACAACACCTTTATCACCTAGAATGTTTATTAGCATTACCATGTATTCGTAGGTTCTAGGATAGAAGAAGACCTTGAAATACGTATTAAGGTGGCCCATCAGTAAATTCAAAAACCGCAGATTTTCGTCAAACTTCGCGAAATTGTTATTTAAGTCATAACGAATAATCCCTCACAAGTTGAA
>JAPYYX010003624.1:0-12035 GCA_030522605.1 Cremastinae sp. B BG-2022a | reverse complement strand
CTAAATGGTTTTAAAGTTATTAACTTTCAAACTTCATAAAATTCAACATTGAGTCTTATGGAAAATTCGTATAAATGTTCTAAACATAAACAAAAAAAAAGGTACCATCTCCGTAAAATTTTTTTATATGTTTCACATGAGTGTTCAATGCTAATTCCAAAATTTGAAAGCATTCCACTAAAATTTTTTTATTTTAATTGTTTAAACAATGTTAATTGTTAAAATGATTCAATTGATAATCGGAAGTTGCTAATCGCTATTGATTCAGAACCCTTTCAAAAGTCTAGAAAGACAGAAATTCGCAAATTTTCGTTCTGAAAATACTTTTGACATTGATTGTACGTATCATTCCTCCTTAAGAGCAATCACAATCCTCAAAGTTACTACGTTTCGTAGGACTCGGATTTCTTTCTCAAAATCGAATATATAATTAAACTTGAAAAAATTACAGGATTTTCTTTCGATCCCAAGAATTTTCCTCTGGTCCAAATTTTCGTGAGAATTTTTACTTATTGATTAATAAAAAAATAAACAGAGACCGGACAACAGCTTTCTCGTGGAAGACGCGCCGGTTGCTTATTTATTAATATATAACTTTTGCTTTTATTTGTTTAAACAATGAAAATAATATAAAAATTGTTAATAAAACATTAGCAAAGTATCGAGTATCATTGTAAATAACATAACATAAAATCTCAATTTTCTAAAAAAAAACGTTAAATTTTAACAATTCATTATGAAAAAGTAACTTTTATCAGAGATTGTACGGCCTGTACATCCTTGAAAAAATTTCAATGAAAATAGAACGCAAAATTTGGACTCAACTATTATTTATTTTAGGAACCAGCCTGGAAAACTCATGTATGGAAAAAAGGAAGAGACAAAAAATCAACGTCGAAGAAACCACGAAGAAAATTTCATTTTAAACAAATAGCAAGGTGGGCAATCGTATAGTTTATGGAATGTTGATTTTTTCTTCCCTGAGGAATTCTCTCTCACTAAATTATTCATTAGTTATCTTTGTCATATAGTGTTTTCCACGAATTTTCAGGGCTGTAAAGTTTACTTCGAAGTTATTCGGACGTGCATTGTCACGCAGAATCAAAGCAACAGTCTTGTTCGCGACTGAAACTGGCACATCGCAGATGTATGCTGAAAAATTGGGAGAACTATTGGGTCATGCTTTTCATTCGCAAGTTCTTAGCATGGCGGAATACGATATCAGCAATATTGAACACGAGGCGCTGATTTTAGTGATTACCTCGACCTTTGGAAACGGCGATCCACCGGAAAACGGAGAGGTCCGATCAATTACATATATCAGCGCTAAAAATCGAAAAGAAAAATAATAGAAATTATCTTATTTTCTCTCCATTCCAGGCTTTTGCCCAAAATTTGTACGCCATGAAAATGAACGAGACGTACAATAACAGCGAAAGTAAAATCAGGTAAATCGTTTTTTTAATTCTGACGGAGGAATAAATTTAATGTATTTTTGTCATACGTTGATTGTTTGTAGTTTAGCTACCTCAAAGTCCTTCATAAAGGCCAACAGTCAAACTGAGGTGGGGAATATTAAAAAATTAGACAGGCTGGATTCATTGAGAGGTTCGACAACGGAGTCACAGAACGAAGATACTTTTGGACCCCTCAGCAATGTCAGGTACAATTTCCATTTTTTTAAGTGGAAATTTCTTATTCGGGGTTACGCCAATCTTTATGAAACGCTGTTTATGTTACAGCTACTTTAGTTGAAAAAACAATTATCGACTCGTTATATATTAATGATTAACTGAAATAAAATTTCATCTGATTTATTGTTAAAAATAATGAAAAAAGTAGGCACGATTTTTAAACAATTTTTTGAGTACTTAAAAAAAGTACTTTCTAACTTGAAATATACAATGATTAACTAAAAAACAATTTTACATGATTTGCACAGTGCAGACTGTCTGACTGAAAAATTTGATGTAATTACACTGATAATAGTATTTTATCGTTTCTTGAAAATAACTGAAAAAATAAAATCATATGAAGAAAGTTTTGTGAAAAAATTAAAGAATAATGAAAAGTATACAATATTATACAGTTAAATCGAAGATACTAACTTGTTATTTTTCACAAAAATTGAAATAGGTTTGGTGAATATAATCGGAGATGTAACTAATTTTAAAAAAATTAGAAATTCTCGTTTCTACTTGGATAGCGTGTGTATGCCACGGACCAATTTTTTTTCATAAGTGAACATAAAAAACAAAAAGTGTACCCGATTTGTTTGTAGATTTGCAGTGTTTGCCCTTGGTTCATCGGCATATCCGAATTTCTGTGCGTTCGGTCACTATGTGGACAATTTGCTCGGCGAGCTCGGTGGAGAAAGATTGGCCAGATTATCCCAGGGCGACGAGATGTGCGGACAGGAGCAGGCTTTCAGGAAATGGGCTGCCGACACATTCGCGGTAAAATCGTTCTCCTGATCAATGAAAAATTATTCCGACTATTTTATCAGTATTTCGTCATTATCGTCAGATTGCCTGTGAAACATTTTGTCTTGACGACGATGAGACTCTTCTGGAAGTCGCGCTTTCTTTGGGCTCCGAAGCACTCACGAGCTCGACCGTACGGTTCGTCGAAGCTGATCCACAGCCAATCGCCAAAGGTATATGCTTTTCTTAAGGGGTTTCGGTACAGTTAGCGGAAAACTCAAGAAATTAAAGATTTATAGACTCTTTTTAAAAAAACAAAAAATTACTGAAATTTTGACACATTATACTTGAGAATATGTTTAAAAATTCTCTCTTCAAAATTTGGAAAGGATCAACTCAATGGTTCAAAAGATATTTTATTCCCAAGTCGTTATAATTTAACGTTGTCTCTAATGGAAAATTCACAAATTTGCTTGGAAAAATAATTTAAAACATATAAGTTTTTGTTCATTTTTTTTTTTACAATCGGCACACACAAATAATGTTAAAAACCGAGTTTAAACAAGTTTGCCTGAAATTCTCGTTTTTTAATTGTTCGAATAATAAATAATTGTCAAAAAAACGTTAACAAACTATCGAGTATCATTGTCAATAACATATTACAAAATTTCAATTTTCTAACTATAAGAAACAAAAGTTAAATTTTAACAATTCATTATAGAAAAGTAACTTTTGTCAGGGATTGTACGGCCTGTACATCCTTAACACGTAAAACAGATAGGGAAAGGAAAAATGATCAGAATTGAATAAATATGGAAAGAATGTTCGTTATTATCAAATGAACGGGCATAAATTCTCAAAACTATTCGTCCACGTAAGTATTGAGTTATTATAGAAAACATGTCCGTTCTTATGCATTGAGTCAATAGCTATATTCATAAAAAAAGGACCCATTTTCTCTATCGATAACTCGAAAACTATGTAGATGAAAATTTTGAAAAAAAAATCATATTCACGTATTTTATGTTGAGGAATATCCTGATAAAATTTTATCACATTCTGATCATAGAGTCGCTTCTGTACCGAAACACTTTAATTCCCTCTTCACCGGCGTCCGACTCAACTTTCCTTTTTATTCAATGCATCCAGCTCTGAGCAAATGTCACAACAGAAATGTGACAACTTGCAACATGCTGAGAAAAACTGATTTAACGACCAACGACTCTGGGTAAATACATATGTGTAGAAAAAAAATTTCACCTAAAGTATAAAAATTGTTTATTTTTCAATGTTACTCGAGTAATAATTTTTTTTGTTTGTTCAGGGTAACGACTCTATTGCTGGAATTGGACGACCTAGCCAGCATGGAGATCTCGTACAAGCCGGGCGACCATCTCGGCGTTTTCGCCTGCAATAGAAGCGAGTTGGTAGACGGAATTCTGGCTCGAATGGACCCGACAATGAATTTCGACGTACCTGTCGAACTGCAGATGCAGAAGCAGTCTCACACCCCGAATGGTAAGATGCGAGTATCTCATGAAAAGCACTCGTATCTAATGAAAAACTGAAAATCCCGAAAAAAAATGTTCTTTTAGGAATCGTTCAGACTTGGGTCCCGCATGACAAATTTTCTCCCAACTCGCTGAGAATGTTGCTGACTCGTTTTCTCGACATAACTACTCCACCAACTCCGAACTTGTTGAGGTATTTCGCCTCTATAGCCACGAATCAGAAGGAACAGGAACAACTCAATATTTTGGCAACGGTGATGCTCTCGAATCTTTTTACTCTTATTTTATTACATTATTTACTTTTCAAATTAATATTTTTTTAACCCCTAATAGTCACACTGGGTAAAATACACCCCAGCACAAATTTTCAATCTCGGATTCCGGTCCGCAATTTTTCTTTTTCGACAATTTTTTTTATACAAAAAATAAAGCGAACCAAAAATATTCTATGCAGACTTTTAATAAAAGGTTAAAAATAGACTGTAGAATTTTTAAAAACTTTTTTTCAATTTTTGAATGATTTTTCACTCACCGAAGTGAGTGGGGTGAATTATACCCCATGTGACTATTACGTTATTATTTGGAGGTGTAACTACAGGGGCTTAATTTCTGGGCTTGGTGTAATGTATAAATAAAGTATCACTAATTTAAGTTTTTTTTTTCATCTTTTAGGATTCAGCGGCTTACGAGGACTGGAAACATTGGAAATATCCCAATTTGCTGGAAGTTCTCAACGAATTCCCATCCGTAAGACCGTTTGCTCCACTCTTTGTTCTTCACCTGACAACTCTCCAACCTCGTTTCTACAGTATATCATCGTCACCTCTCGTACATCAGGGACAAATCCATCTCACCGTTGCGATTGTACAATACAAATCGCAAGGTGCGCAAAACAAAAATTCACTTGTTCGATAAAGATCATTCTTTCATTTCATATTTACATTATATTCGTTCAGGTGGAGCTGGTCCCGTTCATTACGGAGTGTGCTCGAATTATCTCAATGACATAACAGACGGTGAACCACTCTACGTTTTCGTTCGAAGGTACATTTTTAATTTACTTTAAGGATGATCTGGAGATACAAAAGTAACTTTTTTATAATTAATTGTTAAAATTTAGTCCTCATTTTTTTGTTACAAAGTTGAAATTTTGTATTACCTGATTTACAATGATACTCGATTGTTTGTGAACGTTTCATTAGCGATTTTCATATTATTTATTGCTTAAACAATTGAGAAACAAAAATTTTAGATGAAATTGTTTAAACTCGGTTATTCATATTTTTTTATGTGTACTGATGATAGTAGAAAAAAAATATCAACAAAACCTCATCGTTTCAATCAATTTTTAACTACTTTTAGAGAGGGATATTCGTTTTATTATCACATTAGTAGATAATTTCTTAAAAACTTTTTAGTGCAAGTTGATATAATTCGCCAGAAAGTTTCTTGATTATTTAAACATCTTGAGAAAAAATAGACAAGTAACTACTACCGTTTCTTCGATATTCAAAACTTAGAATTTCGAATCCGTATAATATTCAATTTGTTATAATTTTTAAACGATTTAGTAAATTGAGTTGAAATTTGCACAGAAGTATTAGAATTCTATTATCCAGTGAATGGTCAAATTTTCAGATTTTTCCCACCATTTCGAATTATCTCCAGTACATCCTTAATTTATAACGATGATGCAAAAATATTTCTTTATCTTGCAGTGCTCCCAATTTTTATATGCCACCGAAAGTGAGTGCACCCATGATACTGGTTGGTCCTGGAACGGGCATTGCACCTTTCCGTGGATTTTGGCATCATAGATACGCCGAGAAGTTATTAAATCCAGGTGGAGTAAATTCACGACTTATGGAAATAAGCTGTATGTGATTGGAGAATGAATAGTTTAATAGTGTTGAAAAATATGTACCATTGCAGCTGATAGTTATGGAAAGATATGGCTCTTCTTCGGGTGTCGTACGCAAAATTTGGATCTGTACAGAGGAGAGAAGAGGGAAATGCTCGAGACTGGTGTAATGGACAAAGTTTTTCTTGCGCTGTCGCGCGAACCAGGCGTCGATAAGGCAAGAATTCATCACTTTTCAATTTATATAAATAATATTCGAGGATGTCTTAATTTGAGGATTCTCATTTTTTTTAGACTTACGTTCAACATCTGATACAAGCCGAGGCCCCGCAGATTTATATGATGCTTGTACACGAACGGGGACACTTTTATGTCTGTGGCGATTGTACCATGGCAGAGGACGTTTATCAGACGTTGAAGCAAATAATACAGACTCATGGTCAAATGACAGACAAAGAAGTCGAGGCCTACATGCTCACTCTTAGAGTATGTGAAAGAAAAATGAAAATTACACGTTTTTCCGCAAAAACCGAAGTATTACCGAAAAATATGTAAATCTTGTAACTAATAGAATTTTTTTTCTCTTAGGACGAAAATCGTTATCACGAGGATATATTCGGCATAACATTCCGTACAGCTGAGGTGCACAATCGTTCTCGTCAAACAGCAAGAATAAGATTGGCTCACACGGAGCCAGCGTCGACTTGAATTTGTCTCCAATTTTACCGATTTCAACTAGACGATAATTCTGTTAAATTCGTACAATTGCATGCAAGTGATGTTTTGTTTGGATTTATAAACTTTCCTATTACTACTTTACGAGGAGATTATCTGAAAGGGGAGAAAATTTATCGCGTGATCGTTACTGTTGATCTCTGTATCGAAAATCAAAAAATCGCACAAATACTTCTAGAGAAAAACGAGTACCATTGTGATAAAAGGACGGATCAAAATCGGAGATCCTGCAAAATGACGAAAAAAAAATTAAGCTTGTTATAGTCTTCGATTTTTTCATATCTCTGATCTATGTATCAATTTTATTCGAGTCTAACTTATAGCTGTATAGAAATAACAAATAAATTAAAAGAAATCTCCCGGAATCGGTAGAGAGAGATGTGTAAATCATTTTCTTCATTTAGTACTCTAAAAAGTTTTATTCGCTTAAAGCAATTACTTCAAAATGACTGAGATTAATATTTTCATTGACCGGGTGTATACCCCTTGAGCTCTTCTACGATTCTTCATTGTCACCACTTCATCTTATTTCATTAATTACTTCAATGATGCAGCGCCGTTGTGTTCAAACCTGGTTTGTCCTTCTGTATGACATTGCCAAGCAGCTTCTTTATCTCGGCGATCGCTTTACCAGGATTGAGGCCCTGAAAAAAATTTGATTAATCGTCCAATCATTCATATCAACGCACAATTGAAAAATCTTTATTTACCTTTGGACATGTACGTGTGCAATTCATAATCGTGTGACACCGATAAACAGAATAGGCGTCACGTAATTTCTCTAGACGTTCGTTGGCTTGAGTATCACGCGAATCGATAATCCATCGATAAGCCTACAAAAATTTAAAAGAAAAATCAGAAAACAATCGAAAAAATGATATGATCGTATTCATTCGCATTCAATTATCGAAATCAAAATAGAGTAAAAAAACTGACGAAGAAATATAATTGCTTATGGTTACAATTATCCTACCTGCATAAGTACTGCAGGTCCCAAGTATTTATCACCATTCCACCAGTAAGATGGACACGACGTACTGCAGCAGGCACACAAGATGCATTCGTAAAGACCATCCTAAAAAAAAACTTGGGCAATATAGTTTCAACGTTTCAACATATATGAATAGCACACTAAAATATGGAAATTTACCAATTTTTTACGATCGTCAACACTCTGCAAATATTGTTGCGTGCCAACTTTCTTGCCATCGTCCCTCTGCAGCCAGGGCTGTATACTACGATACTGATTGTAGAAATTATTCATGTCCGGAACCAGATCTTTCACTATGTACATGTGCGGCAGAGGATAAATTTTCACATTCTGGTTCAAATCGCTGTCTATCTTGCTGATACAAGCTAACGTATTGGTACCACCGATGTTCATGGCGCACGATCCACAAATTCCCTCTCTACACGATCTTCTGAAGGTGAGGGTAGGATCAATTTCATTCTTAATTTTGATCAGGGCATCCAACACCATAGGTCCGCATCTAGAGAAGTAAAAACGAAACAGAAACACTTTTATATGAAAATAAATAATTTCGGTTTTGAAGAGTCATCGATTTTTCAAGATCCTTACGAGTTCAGGTCAACTTTGTACTCCTGATTGTAAGGCTTTTCCTCCGGCTTGTCAGGATTCCATCGATAGATCGAAAAAGTTTTCAATCTGGCTTCTGCATTTTGAACAACTCCAACGTGAATTCCTCGTACCTGCGTCGTTCATTTTTTTATACACCGGATGTGTAAACGTACCATACGTATTATTGATTATATAAATATCAAAATATAG
Organism: Cremastinae sp. B BG-2022a; assembly: GCA_030522605.1. Taxonomy (NCBI): domain Eukaryota; kingdom Metazoa; phylum Arthropoda; class Insecta; order Hymenoptera; family Ichneumonidae; species Cremastinae sp. B BG-2022a. The sequence goes on along the minus strand of JAPYYX010003624.1, from coordinate 3,716 downwards.
CAAATTTTGAAATGGAACAAAAAGTTTCATCGATAGCTTTCATTGTAAATTTTATGGAAAAGAAACTTTAAATTGTTCCGAAACGTCAAATAACGTGTGTGAGTATAAATAGTGAGAAATATTTCAAAATGTCATTCGACACTATTCCGTCGTACTTTACACATCATTAGTTTTGAGGTTAGGAAACCTGTCACTTTTCGAAATTTTCAATGAAAGTTATCTTTTTTCAATTATTTTCTTTCACTTACCTGCATCAGAGCATTTCGACAAGTTTGAGGAATGATGTTCGCCATTGTGTATCCTTTGCAATTATTTATTTAGTTAAAAAAAATCATCGACACTACGTCTAAAGCGGGTTATGTAAGATCAGTTAGGTTAGAAGCGCTCGTGATGTTGAGCGCAGCAACGGCTACGGTCAATTTTAGAACTAAAAGTCCAAATATAAAACACGGCAGCCAATTTTTTGTACCAAAAGTTTCGTACGACGAAAAATGTACTTGCTGCTTTTTCTAAATTTATTTGAAATATGAAAAGATTTTATAGAAGCATTTGCTGTCGCGATTTTCCTGAAATTGTAGGGATCAATCCTCATGTTTTAAATTAATTTATTTTCATTATAAAAACATCAATGCGAGCACAGAGGTTACATGATTATTTTCAATAAGTGTGAGGCAAGGACAGCCGTGATTGTTGCAATCATTTAAAATTATGTACAGGTAAGTGCGTTCAAAATTTTCTTGGTCGTCAAAAATAGTTCAGCAGTGTTGAAGATCGAGAAATAATTAAAATCAAAAATGTACAGGTTATGTGTCAAGGAGTTTCGAAATTATTTTGTTTCATTGATGTTAGCAGCCCTGTTTTGAAATTCAAATGCATAGAAATAAGTTGAATCGAGTGCACCCCCTCGTTTTAGTTGCGCGACTGAGATTTTTTATATTTTTCAGATTAACCAATTGTCTGCAACAAAATGTTACCTCAAGAATATTCGCCGAATATAACGAGCTCTACGTGATAAAAAATGCACGTTCTTTTGTAGCTGATAAGGAGAGGACGAAAGAATACGAGGGTAGAAAACTTGTTGGGTGAATATGAGCAAAATAAATAAATGAATAATAATAATAATCATATACGCAATTTAGCAAGCGAAAATGAAAAAAAAATATTAATGCGAAATTATAAAACAATTCGTAGATTTTCTCCAGAGCAGATGTACACTGTTGTCTCGGACGTGGAGAATTACCGTAAATTCGTGCCATTTTGTAAAAAATCGGACATTCTGTCCCGAAACAAAGATTCGCTGAGAGCCAGCTTGGTAATTGGTTTTCCTCCCCTGCACGAGAGTTATACCTCGTTAGTGACTATGAAACGTCCTCATTTCGTAAAAGCGGAATGCACGGACGGTAAATTGTTCAATCATTTGAACACTCTCTGGATTTTTTCACCCGGTTTAAAAAATAATCCGGAAACGTCGGTTATAGACTTTTCACTGTCCTTCGAGTTCAAATCTGCGTTGCATTCTCATCTATCGAATTTATTCTTCAACGAGATTGTTCGACAGATGGAAAACGCTTTTATTCAAGAAGCCAAGAAACGATACGGACGACCCTGTATAAAAACTGTCAGACTGGAACGATGATTGGAACGTTTTCAAAAAAAAATGTTTGACGAAATCTGAAAATGAAGGGATTTATTTTGTCAATGTAACCTGTATATATTTATTCTTGTTTTCCAAATAAATACAGATTTTATCGTTTTTATTTATCATTAAGCGTGTTCTCTGATAGTATGAATAATGTTCTTTTTTTCTGTTTTCAATACATTCAATGTACTATGTACATACATACACGCAAACTCATTATTTTCCATTATTTGTACATGAGGGTAAATACAACGAAATTTATACAATTTGCGATCTGCACGGTTCATCCACCGCTAATTTTATTATTTTATACACAAAACGTCGATCTCGATTCTAGGTTAACAAGTCCTCGTAGCGAAATACAATGTACACGTACCTGATGCTCTCTCTATATCCTAACAGTATAATGAATTTTACCCTTATCACTGAAAAATAAATATCCGAGACTGAGATACTCCTGATACTTTTTTGTGCAAAAAAATATTTCGGGTTTAGACCATAACTTTTACGAGTATAAATTGAATATGAGCCGTATCCCGATTCGTAGATGACTTCATTTCAGAATTTTTCATTTCTTTTTTGTGAACAAAATTTTTTAAACCTACAATCTATGTGTACAATTTCCATGTTTTTTTTAGATTATGTACATTTACACCTCTCAATTAGGGTTTTTCTTCTTTCTTACACTACGAAGGCTTTAAGCTCGCGAGCGTTTATTAGTCGTCTACAATTTTTTAATAGCTCGTCTCACTACAGGACTTTTTTTCCTATAATAATCTATATACGTTTAGAGGAGCTTTTTTTCGTGAAGGTTCTCGAACTTCTCGAGATTGAAAAAAGAATTCGTTTTGGGCACTACGTATACAGAGTGCGACCTCCGTTAAAGCCCGCGAATCTCCGCGAAATCACTTGAGCTCGAATTCCGAGTCAGAGTGGGGGTTAGAGCTCGAGCTACGAATGAGGGGAAGCAATCTTATTTCGGGCGGGCTTTAACGGAGGTCGGGCTGTACTTGGAATTATTAGTGCCTATTTTGCGAAAATGGGTTAATCGGCACGTCACTGACTTTTATATTGTCATTATTCATTATTTAAACATATTCACTAATCGATTGGGTTTGAGAAAAGTAGCGTAAAAATTAGATTCGAAAGAGTGTAAACCTTTTTTAACATGCAGACTTGTTCATTCAGTTTCGAGTTATTCGTCGTTTTCTTTTTCTCTATAAGTACCTAAATATTTCATATCGTTTATCCTCCGAAGGAATTAACGCGAAGATTTCTTTTGTCTATAGAAAAAGTCCATAAAAAGACTTGAAAAAATAATAAAAGGTTGGTCGACCGGAGCGATATTATTGCGTTAACGAAAACACGTTCGATGGGAATTAACGATTCAGTCAAAGATGCAACCGTGAATTATTTATTTGTTATTAAATTGCAAGTATCTACTTAAGATTATGTTTAACCCATACGAGTGTAAGCGAGATGCAAAACGGATTTACTATTTTCTTAGCGATTTCTGACATTTCCGAAAAAAAACGAGAGAATGGGAGCTGCCTCGCAACAAAGAGGTTCTTGTTTTTTTTCTCTTTATTCCTTGCGTCACAGATTCTTCTTTACATTATTTCACTGAAAATTTACAGAAATGATCATTGTTATATGTGCAATTGCGTAAAATTTCAAAGGCTGTTACTGAATGAAAAATCGAAATTTATTCTTGAAAATCGTCTTTATTTTCGTAATCTCTCATAAGAGCTCGTGTCAAATATTGCGATATTAATTTTTGGTCGGATAGGTCTATTGAAATTTTGCACACATTTTTATATAACATCAAACAAACTTCAAGTATTTTTTTAGAAAAATCTGGAGATAAACATTTTTATGATTTTCTTTACTATATGTATAATAAATAAACTTTACGTAGAATTAATTTGAATTTCAAATGTTGTTTTTTTGTTGATTTGCAATAACTTTTCGTAATCGACTTAAGGAGGAATTATACCTATTTTTAAAATGGTAAGAAAAAGTTCAAATTTTGTAGACGTGTTTGGAAACGGCTAAAAAATCCTTGTGCCAAATTTGA